>PVIY010041059.1:0-21940 GCA_004026745.1 Myrmecophaga tridactyla | reverse complement strand
TAGATGCAAAACTTTTCAATAAAACATTAGCAAATTGCATCCAACATCACATTAAAAGAATTATACACCACAACCAAGTGGGGTTTATACCAGGAATGCAAGGATGGTGCAACACAAGACAATCAATTACTGTAATACAGCACATTAAAAATCAAAATGGAGAAATCACATGACCATCTCAGCTGAGGCTGAAAAAGCATTCAACCAAATTCAACATCCTTTTCTCTTAAAAACACTCCAAAAGATAGAAAGCAAAGGTAAGTTCCTCAATAGATAAAGGGTGTTTTTGAAAAACCAACAGCCAGCATCATACTCAATGGAGAGAGACTGAAAGTTTTCCCCTAAGATCAATAATGAAGCAAGGATGCCTACCATAAATATCACTATTATTCAACACTGTGCTAGAATTCTACTGAGCACAATCAGGCAGGACAAATAAATAAAAGACATCCAAATTAGAATGGAATAAGTAACACTTTCATTATTTGCAGATGACATAATACTATACTTGGAAAATCCTGGGAAATCTACAGTAAAATTACTTGAGCTAATAAACAAATTCAGCAGGGTGACAGGATATAAAATTAATGTGCAATATAAAATTCATGTTTCTATACACAAGCAATGATCTAACTGAGGAGTCAGTCAAGGAAAAAATTCCATTCAAAATAACAACTAATAGAATCAAGTACTTAAGAATGGACTTAACTAGGGATGTAAAGGACTTGTATAGAGAAAAACTACATAACATTGCTAAAAGAAATTTAAAAGATTCAAAAATCTTCAAAAAGAAGATTTAAATAGGTGGAAAGACATTCCCTGCTCATGGATAGAAAGGTTAAATATAATTAAGATGTCAATTCTACCAAAATCGATCTATAGATTCAATGCAGTACCAATCAAAATTCCAACAACCTACTCTGAAGACTTGGAAAATGTATTTACCAAATTCATCTGGAAGCAAGAGAGACCCAAAATAGCTAAAATCATGCTAAAAAAAGAAGAACACAGTGAGAGCATTAGCACTTCATTATTTTAAAACTTATTATAAAGTCACAGTGCTCAAAACACCATAGTACTGGCAAAAAGACAGAAGTATGACCAATGGAATAGAAACTATAGCACAGAAATAGACCACTAAATCTATGGTCAACTGATTTTTTAAAAGGCCCCCAAATCCACTGAACTGAGACAAAATAGTCTTTCAATAAATGGACCTCGTAGAACTGGGTATCAATGGCCAAATGAATGAAAGAGGATCATTACCTTTTGTATTACCTATATAAAAATTAACTCAAAGTTTATTGAATACCTAAATATAAGAACTAGCACCATACAGCTTCCAGAAGAAAATGTAGGGAAACATCTTCAAGATCTGGTTATAGGAGGTAGCTTCCTAAACTTTACACCCAAAGCACTAGCAACAAAAGAAAAAAGTTGATAAATGGAAACTCCTCAAAATGAAATGCTTCTGCACCCCAAAGGCTTTATCAAAAAGGTGAAGAGGCAACCAACTCAATGGGAAAAATATTTGGAATTCACATATCAGACAAAGGTTTGATATCCTATATACACAAAGAAATCATACAACTCAACAATAAAAGAACAAACAACACAATTATTAAATGGACTAAAGATATAAATAGGCATTTTTTTTCTGAAGAGAAAATACAGGTGGCTCAAAAGCACATGAAGAGATGTCCATTTTCATTGACAATAAGGGAAATGTAGAGTAAGACTACAATGAGATACCACCTCACAACTATAAGAATGGCTGCTGTTAAACAAAAAGGAAACTACAAATGTTGGAGAGGATGTGGAGAAATTGGGACACTTATGCACTGCTGGTGGGAATGTATAATGGTGCAGCCAGTATGGAAGACTGTTTGGTGCTTCCTTAGGAAACTAAATATTGAGTTGCCTGATGACCAAGCAATAGCACTACTTTGTATATATCCGGAAGAGCTGAAAGCAATGAAAAAATCCGACATTTGCACACCAGTATTCATAGCAGCGTTATTCACAATTGCCAAAATATGGAAACAAACCAAATGTCCATCAACAGGTGAGTGGATTAACAAAATATGATACATACAAATGATGGGATATTATGCAGCAGTAAGACAAAATGATGTCCTGAAAGCACATGAGAAGATGGATGTTTCTTGAGGACATAATGCTGAGTGAAATAAGCAGACACAAAAGGATAGATACTATATGACTCTACTTTTATGACCATAGTAAAGGTAAAATTGGAGGGTTATAATACAAAGTATAGGGGACTTAAAGATAACTAAAAGCTAGAGATGGGTGAACAGTTAGCTAATGAGTTTGAATTCAAATGTAAGGGAGTAGATAGAAGTGACGGTGGTTCTATTATGGGTCTGTAAGTAATATTACCATATTGAAGGTGAACAAGATTGAAAACAGTTGTATAGACTACGTGCCCCACTGACTCACACTAGAAAAGTAAATTAGGTCTTGCAAGAACTAATTCAAAGGTATAATTCTTGTACAAAGAGCACTTAATTCCAGGGTACAGAGGGAAAACTGCTGTTGCATGCTATGAGCTATGTTTATGAGGAATACAACAACATTATCACAGCAACAACAGAGGTAAGTAATGGGGACAAGACTTAAGAGGAGGCTTAGTCTTTATTTGGTGAGGGTGTGTTTGTTAGTTATCTTTCTGTTGGGAAAAATGAAATTGTCTAAAATTGAGAATGTAGATGGACTATGGACTTTGGGCATTATACATAATGCGTGATGAATGCAGGTGGCTGAAGGATGCACTGACTGAGAAGTAAATTGCTGAATGATGGTGTATAATTATGATTGAATGTTGTGCTGTTACAAAAAGGAACAAAGTCATGAGGCATGCGACAATGTGAAGGAATGTGTAGGACATTTGGTAAGATAAAATAAGCTGGAAATGAAAGAACAATTATGGTATGGTCTCCTTTAGAAAATGCTGATAAGAAAATATGCTGATTTTAGATGAAATGTTTTATGTCTGTTTGAACATACTGAGTTAGTTGTTTCAACTGTTCTCTCATTTGAATTGTTTTTTCCTTTGACTGGGCCATAGCTTTGATTTTCCTGGTATGGCTTTTTTTTTTAACTGGCATCTACCCATTTGATTTCCTTAATTAGCTTTTTCTAGACATTGTTTTCACATTTTTACTTAAGATTTTCATGTTGGGTGGCTTTGCCCTGTATCTGTTCTTTGACATTCAGCTCAACTTTTCAACTTATTTTAGAACTCTAACATAGGTTTTGTTTAACTGATCAGAATTTTTCAGTCCTTTTCTGTTTCTTGTCCTGCCTATATGGAGCCCTCCCTTTTTTTTGAGGAGCAGAATCTACTCAGATGTTTCCCGGACCAGACTGGCCTCCTCTCTGGAGGGAAAAGTTGCCTGCCACAGTTTTCCTTGAGAGTGAGACCCTCAAGTTGTCAGACACTTCTATGAATACTCTAGACTCTGTGTTTTCCTATCATGCTCAGCATGCGGTGCTTGTCAGTCTCCAGCTCCCCACTGGGTAAACTGATGTTGTGTTTTATATTTCAGTAGCTTTTTCCTGCCAGTGGTGTCATTGAGAAAGTGTCTGAGGTAGTGGGTGTACTTTTTCTGCTTCTTTTTCCAGACCATGTGCCCTGAATTCCCTGAAGGAGGGTGTTCTAGCTTGCTAGCTGCTGGAATGCAACATACCAGAGATGGATTGGTTTTTAATAAAGGGGATTTATTTAGTTAAAAATGTATAGTTCTTCAGACAAAAGACAGCTAACTTTCAACTGAGACTCTTTGTTACATGGGAAGGCACAGGGTGATCTCCACTGGCTTTCTTTCTAGGCCTCTGGGTTCCAACAGCTTTCCCTGGCATGATTTCTTTCTGCATCTCCAAAGGCCTGGGCTGGGCTGAGCTGCAAGTGCTGAGATGAAGTATGCTGAGCTGTTTGGGCTGTGCTATGTTGAGCTCTCTCGTTTAATCATCCAGCCAATTAAACCAAACATCATTCATTGCAGCAGACATGCTTCCTAGCTGACTACAGATGTTATCAGCAACAGATGAGGTTCCCATGCCATCAGCTCATGTCCACAGCAATAGAACTTGGTCTCTTCATCTGGCCAAGTTGATATCTGAACCTAACTACCACACAGGGCCTCTACTTGAGCTGGGCCTTGAGCCCCTTTCTTTGAGAAGATGTGTCCTTTAGAGAGTTAACCCTTTTCACATGATTAGTTACTTTGTCTCTCAGACATCTTTAATTCCACCCATGCCTGGGGAAGTTCAGGACTTGAGAGTGCATGTAATTCTATCTAATGAGCTGTTAAGAAGTAAAAAAAAAAATAGGCATTTTTAGAGTCTGACCCCAACTCCCCTGTATACCAATCAAGAGCTTGTATTTTTACATGGTCCTATGTGTCCGCAGGTTCTATGTGCCCCCTTTTCTTGTGGTCAGGCCTTTTCCCAGTATTTTGTGCTGTCCACATGAAAAAAGCCCCCTTTTTTAATTTTATTTTTTCTATCAGACTTGGCTTCTCTCTGCTGGAGTGACAACTACTGGTACCTTACTGCTTAATCCAGGTTTCTCTGTGCTCAAGGTCTGTTTTCAGTAGTCAGATTAATTCATTCCACAATTGGAACTTGGTTGAGCTAACTCTTTGCCACTAGTAAAGTCTGTTTCCTTTCCCTTCAGGGAACCAGCTTGTTGTGCCTATGGGGGAGGGGCACCAGCCCCTGTGGCTTGGGAAACTTACAGTTCAGTGTGTGATCACAGCTATTCCACCCATTACAGACTGGTATACTATGTATGCCTGGTCACTGGTGTCCCCCTGGTAGTTCTTCTGTACAATTCCTGGCTATTTCCTAGCCGCTTTGCATAGTGAACCACATTCCACACCTCCCTATTCTTCCATCTTGCCTTTTCTTCCCCATATACTAATTTTCTTAATTCTTGGTTTTGGATGGAGAATTGGAGACTGTTGGTGCTTCTGATTCAACTGAGTCATGATTATGATAGATATCAGTGCACCATGTGAATCAGACCTGTGCTCTTCCCATGTGTTGATTTTAAGAACAGAATGGGGGCAGTGTGATGGTGGCCCAATTGCAGAATTCTCACCTGCCATGTTGGAGACCCAGGTTCAATTCCTAGTGCCTGCCCATGCAAAAAAATGAGGGAAGGCCTTGACCTTGACCCTTAAGCTTCCTCACCCCTTTGTAACAATAATGGATCAAATGTATGGGTCAGTATATTGTGGATGGGGTTCTTATTTAATAGGGCCATTGTTGTAATTTGCTAGCAGCCAGAATGCAACACACCAGAGATGGATTGGCTTTCAATTAAAGGGGATTTATTTAGTTAACATATAGTTCTTCATAGGAAAGCCAGCAAACTTTCAACTGAGGTTCTTTCTTATGTGGGAAGAAACAGGGTGATCTCTGCTGGCATTCTCTCCAGGCCTCTGGGTTCCAACAACTTTCCTCAGGGTGGTTCCTTTCTGTATCTGCAAAGGCCTGGGCAGAGCTGTGATTGCTGAAATAAGGTATGCTGAACTGCTTAGGCTGTGCTACATTGAGCTTTCTCATTTAAACATCAACCAATTAGATCAAACATTATTCATTACAGCAGGCATACCTCCTAGTCAACTGCAGAGGTAATCAGTGACAGATGAGCTTCACATGCCATTGGCTCAAGTCCACAGCAACAAAACTAAGCACCTTCACTTGGCCGAGTTGACACCTGAACCTAACTACCACATGTCCACCCTTGTCAACTTGGCAACTATACACATCACCTTAAACGATACTAAAGTGACAAAAATTCTCTTCCAGCTGTGGACCTATGAATCTCAAAACAAGTTATCTGGTGCCAATATGCAAAGAAGGACATTCACAGGATACAGATTTTTATTTCCATAGGGAGAAATTGGTTGAAACACAGGAGTCACAAGACCCAAACAGTTCTGAAATCATGCAGGGCAAACACCATTGGATTTCAAAGTCTGAAAGCTGTTTCTCTTTCAGCTTTAGAAAGTGGTAGTCTCAATCAAAGGTGATGGAGTTATTCAGAGAAGGTAGAGTTTAATAAAAGATTATGATTGCTGAATCATTATATTGATATTTCTTTTGGTTCCAGTACCTTAGAGCAGCTAGAAGTAAAAATCTAAAATTGTGGAATTGTAACCCATACCAAACTGAAATCTATTCTGCAACTAGTTGCTGTGCCTTGAAATTTATTGTTTTTATGTATGTTATTTTTCACAATAAAATATTTCTTCTAGTCTCTAGTGTTTTAGAGCAGTGAGAAGAAAATACCTGAAATAGTGGAATGTTAACCCATAACAAACTCTGAAATCTGTTCTGTAATTACTTGTTGAAGTGTACTTTGAAAATCATTGCTTTTTCTTTCTATATATATTATGTTTAACAATAAAAAATGTTCTTAAAAAAAGTGGCAGTCCCACCTTTACAAAGGGCCTATCCAGTGGCCTGCCTCTTTCTGAATCAACCTCAGGGGACATTGAGGAGACTACCATTTTCTCAGCTCCACCCTCTCCAGGCATTGGGGCCATACTTGGGCTCTCTGCCATTTCCAGGGCACATGCTCAACCCCTCCATGTGGTGGCAGCCAGGCTCTCCCCAGTTCCCAAAGAGCATATTGTACCTTTTCCAAGGCCTGAGGTGGCACAACTCTTCCACTGCAACAAGGTGGGAGGCTCATCCTCCCCATGTATATGGGTGGGTCTAATATCCTGACTGAAGTTTCTTGGCTTCAGACCTGAGCTTCCATGGTTTTCACTCTGCAAACTCTAATTTGTCCTTTTTGTGTCCCCCTTTGTCCAGATTGGCAGTGGTTCCATTTATACCAACAATCTCTTCAAGCACTCCAGGACTTCTCAAATCATTTTCTTCACAGTTCCTCCAAAATCCTCCCCTTATCTATCAAAAATACCATTCCAACACATCTGGTATTGCAAACTGAAGCAGCGCCCCACTTCTCTGATACCAAATCTGTTCTAGTTTGCTAGCTGCCAGAAATCAACACACCAGAGACAGATTGGCTTTTAACAAAAGGGTATTTATTTAGTTAACACACAGTTCTTCAGAGGGAAGGCAGCTAACTTTCAACTGAGGTTCTTTCTTATGTGAGAAGGCAAGGGTGATCTCTGCTGGCCTTCTCTCCAGGTCTCTGGGTTCCAACAACTTTCCCTGGTGTGATTCCTTTCTGCACCTCCAAAGGCCTGGGCTGAGATGTGAGTGCTGATATGAGGTATGCTGAGCTGCTGAGGCTGTGCTATGTTGAGCTCTCTCATTTAATCACCAGCCAATTAAGTCAAACATCATTCATTGCAGCAGGCATGCCTCCTAGCCAACTGCAGATGTAACCAGTGACAGGTGAGGTTCAAATGCCTTTGGCTCATGTCCACAGCAACAAAACTAGGCACCTTCCCCTGGCCAAGTTGTCACCTGAACCTAACTGCCACAGCCATCTTGACTATTGAGATTTTAGAAGTGGAGGTGTACCACCCAATATTCAATGGCTAAATAGGAATCAGAAGATACCGTCTGGAACAAAATTTCAAGGAGCTGCAGGAAATAGGAGTCTTCTAAAACTCCATAAAATCTCCCCACAAAAGATTCCATGTTAAACAATTACCAGGACAACAGAGTGCTCAGCCACCTTTTGAAAGTTTTCTTTTTCTTCACTCTTCCCTTGCCTCTCCCTACTACCTTCTGTACTCTTGGCACCATGACCCTTGTCCCTGTGTGTCAAAATATCAGCTAGCTGTGTATCAGAAGAGGTTACTAATGAAGTGGATCTTTATTTGAGCCCTGTGATCCAGAAAGCAGCAAACAAATCACCAGAGATTTCCAACTCCTTCTTCCCCATGACATTTTAATGAAATATATTCACATACCATATAATTATCCAAAATATTTAATCAAAGTTTCACAGTATCATCATATATTTGTGTTTTCATCACCAGAATCAATTTTTGAACATTTTCACTACTCCAAAAAAGAATAAAATTAAAAACACCTCAAACATCATATGCCCCTTATCTGACCCATCATTTATTTTTTGTCCTTATTTTACTCGTCTATCTGTACACTACATAAAGGGAATTTGACAAACACTTTTGAGAAGGAAGTTGAAAAAATGTTACCTAGACTCACTACAAAATGAGGTGATTTACATTAATAAGTAAATCTAGAAATGAACATAGATTTCGTTTGATGCTCCAGGGGAAAAAAGAATTATAATAGAATACTATGATGAAACAATACAGTTTAAGCTCCAGAAATAAAAGTATTATAATAGAATACTATGAACAATTGTATGTCAAACAGCTAAATTAGATGAAATATACAACTTTTAATATCACTGTATTAGACTTGTTTCTCTTGGGAAATGGAACCAATAAGAGGTACCTGTAAATATTATGAGACTTTATAAAAATTGTCTCAGAAGACTGTGGGTGAATTTCAAACTTCATAGGGTAGAACAAAGGTTTTCAATGAATTCCCCAGGAGAAGCTGGCTGGCTGAAGCAGAGATGGAAATTATTGCTTCTGACTGCTGTAATAATCATATCTTCTTTTAAAACTTTCAACTGATTGGCTGAAGGCAATCATTGTTGAAGGCAATCTCTTCAGTCAATTATAGATGTAATCAGCCATAGATGTGTTAAACTTACTGATGATTTAAGTCCATGAAATGTCCACACAATAGCAACAGGTTAGCACTTGCCTAATCAAACAACAGGGCCCCATAAGCTTGCCAAATTAAACTTAACCTATCACACAAACAAACTTCCCCAGACTCATGAAAAAACAGATATTCTGAACAGATCTACATCAAATAAAATGAATGACTGAGTATAATATTTTAATAACTATTGCATCCAAACAACATACAAATGCTGTGTAAAATTTACCCCAGATAATCTCAGCTCTTCTAAGCAAGTTAACAAGATGGAAATTGAAGACTAAATTTTACTTGAGGGTGAAGATTTAAAATGCTGTAGAAGACACAGGTATAGTAAAAATAGAGGGGAAGGATATTAGAAGACTTTTGTGCTAGATTGAAATGATGTACTCCAGAAAAGCCATGTTCTTCTAATCCATTATTATGAGGATAGACCTAGTATTGGTTGGACCTCTTATTTTGATTCATTCCAGGGAGAAATAATCCAGCCCATTCAAGGTGGATCTTAATTCTTTTCTAGAATCCTTTAAGAGAGCTCATGGAGAAAAAGAGCTCAGAAAGAAAATGCCTCTGGAGAAGCCAGAAGGACCCACAGGAGCTAATAGAGCCATTTTGAAATCAACCCAGGAGGGAGAGTCCAGCAGATGCCACCATGTGCCTTCTTATGTGACAAAGGAACCTAGGACAACATCAGCCTTTCTTCAATGAAGGTATCCTCTTGCTGATGCCTCAGTTTTGACATTTTTTGGCATTAGAAGGGTGAATTGGTAATGTAAAAAATCCCATCTGAAAAATCCAACCTATTTCTGGTATATTATATTCCAGCAGCTTTAGCAAACTGAAACTACATCACATAAAATATTAGTAACATATCATTTTATTGATTAAAGGAAATTAAAATAGGGTGTATGCTGAAGATATCAAAGGAAAAAAGAAAGGATGGTTTAGATAATTTAATTATATTTGCATACTCTTCTAGCCATCTTTATAAAGGCTGATTTATCTTGTTTCTGTTTCAGTTTAAATCATCTGTTAGCTCTAGCGAAGACATTTTAGAAGCAGCAATCCGTGGCTTAACTAAAAATAATTCCTGTTAAGGGTGTGTTGGATTACCATGTAATAATTTGAATTTGATATATTTGAAGTTTTATTTAATTCAATTTCCTAAATTTCCTTAGAGGGTAAATGCATATAGAAAGAAGAAACATTTGTGATTAATATTTTTGTATTTACTCCTAGAGTTTACATAGCTAAATAATACATAAATCAGAAAAATAAGATTCTTATAAAATCTTCTTAATTTAGTTGACTCTACAAACTTCATAGCTGTTATTAAAAGCTACACTTATCTTTTTCATTTTTCTTAGAATTGGCCTAAAACTCACATGCAGATGACTTTACTGTGATATTTTATCAGAGCTTGTGTAGTGAGGTTTGTTTTCCTCTAGGGTGAAAATATTGCACTAATCCTATCATAAAGCTCTTTTTATTGGATGTTCCTAATGCAGGCTGAAAACTATTGAATGAATAATCAGAAACAGTTCATTCTCATTGTCAGCATACCTCAGTTATCCTTGTGTTTTAGGTATTCTAATGAGCACAATTTGAAAAAATATTTTTATTTTCTAAGTGGATCTGAATAAATCACTACCAGAATTTTCTCTTATTGGACATAGAGGAACATTCTCCTATAACTGTACCCCAGTTCCAGTAAGGTAGGCAACTTGCATTAAGAGCCATTGGTCATCTTCCCTCTCCCTCTCTGCACCATGAGGCATAGCTAAAATATTAAACAGGAAAACTTCATGATAGCAGGGAAAACACAAAGAGGATATAATAGCTGGAATAATGAGATGCCCAGTTTTAAAATGAAGTGAAACTTTCACTGACAGAGTATTTGAGCAATAACCCTGCTGCTCACTAAGCTCATCCTCAGATTTGTGCCTCCTGAGTATCCATCTAAATTAATCATCTTGGGATTGGCTGGTCACACCCAGAAATCAGATATGTGATGAAAGTATGGGCCCTTTGGTAAACTGAGAGGCCAAGAAGTCAGTGAAATCTGGGTCTGAGAGAATCAGAAAGGACAAAACACTTGTAAGGGGAGTATTCCAAGAGAACAGTCAAGAGGGAGCCAGAAGATGGTGAATTTGTAAAACTATGGGAGAACATAGGTCATTAAATAGGCAAAACTTCTAACAGTTGAGTCAGATAATACTTTTTACCTGGGGTCAGACAATTATTTAAAGAATATGTCTATCTACTACAGAAGCCTTAATAAGTTCAAAAGGTAGAACAGTAATTCCTTACAGAATTCTTCCTATGAACATTTTTTGTTGTTATATTGTTCAGTAATTGATTTATATAGATGAAAATATATTATATATATAAAATTCTTGGGGCATATTTGGTATATCATGTTCAATATCTCTGCCTTTATTATCCTCTATTTGCTATTTTATTCATTCTATACTAGAAGTTTGCAGAGAGAAGAAAATCTTTAGTATGCATTTAACTACATTAATTACAAACAAATCAAAATTTTTTTCAAATAATTTGTATACAATTACATGGACTATCACCTAACAAAGCAAAATGAAAACAAACCACAAAATAACAATAAATCTGCCTTGTTGGTATTTTAAGCCTTTCAAACTAAACAGAGTGACTGACCATAATATACATTCATAGACGGGAAACAAAAATGACTTTTAAATTATGAATGACTAAAGCTTCTGTGAGGTATACCATGCAAAGCAGATAGAAAAAAATATTTATGAACACAGGCCAAGAAAAGAAACAATTAGTGACAGAATGAAAATAATTTCTCTAAAGAAGAAGCCAGATAATAGCAATAGAGACTTTATGTAAAGCCCCCAAATCATAATGTGATCTCTGGTTCCTCAGGAAACACTGATTCAGCATAGCTACCATCAATGTGTATTATGAACGTTCAAGGTGCATACCACAAGGAAGAATTATCAGCTCTGTAGAAGTAGTAATCCTAACTGAGCATTGTTCTGTGAGATACTCAGGAATCCTTGTATTTTATTTTAGTCAGATTTTTTTAAAAGCTACTATTTGGGACTCTCCCTCCATTTGAATTTTCATCAGCAATTTACTTAAAATTTATTTTGTGGGAGTTCTCTTTTCATCAGATGATCTGGTATGTATTATTTGGTGTGGTGGAATTTTATCTTTTTCAAAACTGTTTTAAGTGACATTGTAGAAACTGAGTGGCCACAAAGTTGATATCAACCTAAGGATTAACACATTCAGGGGTACATTTAAAAATCTCAAATATATTTTAGGTTTATTACTTATAGTGGTATTCAAGCAGAAAACTAAAAGGAAGAATGAAAATAAATTGCCTCTTCATGCACCACATCAGAAATTTGATACTGTACTACTGCATATACACACAAAAACACACCCAACCACACACAGAGATAGACAGAAAGATTAAATAGACAGATAGGTAGGTAGATAGATAGATTCTGAAAATAACATCAGATCACAGCATGAAACTTGCAAATGGTTAGATCATAACCTAAGGTCTTAAATTTACAATTTGTGCATATGATGAATCATGACTTTGTCAAAGTGAAGTTTTATGTTGAAGTTCAGGTTCTCAACAAGGGTACTATGTCCACCACTGATGGTAATAAGACGTTATTAGTGGATGTTGTTTTTACTATCTCATGAAAACATAAATTCCTTTGCACTCATTGGAATAATAATAATGATGATAGCACAATTTTCCATGTTTAAAACTTTATCAACGTTCTAAGAGAGATGAAAGAATGTATTCTTGTGTGTAATGAATCCAAAGAAATGAAAGAGAATCAGTTTAAGCTAATATCATAAAAGAGAGGCTTATATCTCTGGGTTTCCTGAAAATGTCTTCTGTGAGAAATATTGTCATAACCACCATTGCCATATCAAATTTAATTTTCACAATGCGGAGTTTCTGAATTATGAGTTGTAATTTTTTAAAAAAATGGTAGCCTGGATATTTATTCTGATAAATAGTTTAAGCCTTGCACAGGTGTATATATATATATATATATATATATATAACATAAATTTAATTAAAATCAATGTGTAGATTGGTGTGGCTGTTTCCTGAAGGGAACACTGTCTTGATAAATTTATAATTCACTACAGAATTTTGAATAGGACTTCATTTCATTGAAGTCAAAGTGTAAAAACCCCAATGATCAGAGGCAATTCTTCACATGAAATTATTATCAGTATATTGATATTTCAGCTGCTTTTAAGTAATCAATTTTGTTCACAGAGAATAACCCTAGTGGATACATTATATAGGTTTCCATGCTTTAAAAACATTGTAAATTAATGATATGCTAACTCCTCCACAGTGGTAATAGAAAACTGCTTAACCATTGAAGCTTCAATTTCATTATTAATAAAACATATACAATGATGCTTGAAACAAATAAGAAAGATAATCTATTAAAAATGTAACAGTATGTTTGTCTCACAGGGACAGTGAATAAAAATCAGTTAACATCACTATTATAAAATCACAACTGTGTCTTCACCTCAGTAAAGAATGCAACATCAGTTGTTGCTCTACCAGACAATTGTGAAGTGGGCATTAGGAAGTGAGTGAATTCCTGGAAATAAAAGAAAAATATAAACACCTATTTTTGTTATCACGGTCTATATTTATATGTCATTTATCACACAATTTTATCAACCATTGGGATGTTTAACACCTCATTATATATAATTCATAATTGATAATTTTGTATACATATACATGTACTTTCACTTAATTCTATTCCTTACATAGTTGCAAAATCCTTCCCATTTACTTCAAGATTATGACCTCATTATATCTTACTCTAGATATCAAGACTGCCATTTCTGAAATTCATTCACTTCAGTGCCACTGTAATAGAAATATTATATTGCTCCTCTGTTCATTAAAATGTTTCAGAGGACTTTTTTCAGTTAATTGAAGTATACCCTTCATGATTATACTATACCATATTATATTATTATAATGTATTATATTATGTTATATCATATATCATATTGTATTATAGTATATGCCTTTGATATATGGTTCTTATTGATGAACTCAGAGATGAGTTCATACATTTGTAGATGGGGCATTCCCAAATCTGGGCTTCTCACTTGATGTGGTCAATGAAAGTCATGATGAATGGGGCTGAGGAGGAAAGAAAGATTTATTTATGCTGGCAGGAGGATGGAGAGATTTCCCATATCAGCATCCTCATAGTGATTTTTCAATTGTCTTTTACTCAGGTGGGAGACAAAGGGTGATAATCATCTGCGTTAACAGGTAACAAATATCTGGAGAACTTTTGTGGTTTTGTTATCTCAGTTATTTCCTATTTCTTTTAGGACATGCATCATTTATGAGACCTAGGAAAGGTGCCACCAAGCCTAGGGAAATAGATGAAAGCCTCCTCATATCTGGGAGATCTGGGGCAATAGATGAAGGCTTATTCAAATCTGAGAGATATGGATGTAATAGATGAAAGTTTATTCATGTCTGGGTGCAGACTTTACATTTACATATTGTTCCTTTGTGAGAGTGAGTGTTCACATACACAGCTTGCTTACACTTGAAGGCTGCTATTACAATTTCCAGCTGGCTTTCAGTTTAAGATTACATTTAAAAAGTTGATGTTACACAGCCTCATAAGAAATAGTTATCGAATATTAGCAGGAAGAATTAGTTAATTTGAAGACAAGTCTGTTGAAATGCTAGAGGATGAGGAGTAGAAATAAAAAGCAAAAATTGTTAAATATGAAAATGCCCTAAGAG
The DNA here is from genome assembly GCA_004026745.1 of Myrmecophaga tridactyla. NCBI lineage: Eukaryota > Metazoa > Chordata > Mammalia > Pilosa > Myrmecophagidae > Myrmecophaga > Myrmecophaga tridactyla. The sequence goes on along the minus strand of PVIY010041059.1, from coordinate 7,401 downwards.
ACTAGTGGGATGCCATCCAGCATACCAACATACACAATATAGGTGTTCCAGTAGGAGAACAAGGAGGTAACAGAATGGAAAGAATATTCAAAGAAAAAACAACAGAAGACTTCTGAAACAACAAAAGAGGCATCCAAGAAGCCCAAAGAACACCAAAGAGGATGAACTTGATGAGAGAATATGCTCCAACACATACTGTTGAAACTATCAAATTCAAATGACAAGGAGAGAATTCTGACAACAACAAGAGAAATGAAAACTGTTATGTATAAAGGAATATCAATAACATTACATGCCAATTTCAAATTAAAAAACATGTAGCAGGCAGATGGTGAAGTAAGGAATACCAGGACAGATTCCTTCCTCCAGATTTTTAAACTCCAAAGTTGAGAACACTGTACAGCATACAGGGAAGAGCAGAAGGAAGAAGCTGGAAGGTTACAGTAAGGAACAATAAGTTGTTCTCTCAGCATGGCAGGTACTGGTGTTCAGCCCTCATTCTTGTGGTGGGTCACTATTGTGTCCAGTCCTTGACTAGCTCAGTGATGACAGAAAGGGATGTAAAAATCATCTCCCCTAAGACAATGTGTGGACACTGCTGATCACAGATAATGGCTATTGATAAACCACTTCAGATAGCTAAGGGCCTGTCTCAGAGTAGTCATTGTTTCAATCCACAACAGAGAAAGGCTGCAGAGGCCACTGTTTCAAACTGCCCTGGGAAAAGGCCAAAGGCGATGACAAAGAGGTCTTAGAGATACTACACTTCCTCTGGGATGCAGAAAACAGTTAGTTGAAGGGCTGCATTTTGCAAGCAAAGAAAGCTCAGTATTGGGGAGCCATGGAGGAAATTCTTGGTGCCCTTTCTGATCCCTTCCAAAGGACAATTGAGAGGCAGTTTGAACCATCTTCATTTGTTCCTGGCCCTGTTTCAACTGGGAGTGAATGATTTGGACAAGTACTCCCCTGTATGCCTCTTCCCCCAGAATTTGCATTCCAGGCAAAAGCATCTTGAGGCAATGAGAGGAGTGTGAAATCTACAGAGGCAGAATCTGAAGTAAAGGCTTCAAGTCCCATAGAAGTGAAGTCTGTCTCCTGGGAAATAGGAGGAACAATGAAATTCCTATAAACTCAAAAACAACTGACAAGCAAAAATTTAGGACAAGATAAGGCACCATAAAGAAGGGGAAAACACTGAATACTGATTTCACCTTAGGCAGATCTTCCTGATAAGAGGAAGGAAGCTTAAAAGAATTGCTACCCTATCACCAATTCCATACAAGAAACAGATTGCTCAGTAAATGAATCTCAGAGTTAGTATTTTAAAATGTTAGCATATACAATGTGTACATAAAGAATCAAGAAATGATGGCCAAGTTAAAGGAAGAGGATATAAATCCACAAAACACAAACAAATAATAACAGAATATGGACATACCAAGTGTTCTAGTTTGCTAGCTGCCAGAATGCAACACACCAGAGACAGATTGGCTTTCAATAAAAGGGGATTTGTTTTGTTAATTCTTCAAAGGAAAGTCAGCTAATTTCCACTGAGGTTCTTTCTTATGTGGGAAGGCACAGGATGGTCTCTGCTGGCCTTCTATCCAGGATTCTGGGTTCCAACAACTTTCCCTGGGGTGATTCCTTTCTGCATCTCCAAAGGCCTGGGCTGAGCTGCAAGTGCTGAGATGAGGTATGCTGAGCTGCTTGGGCTGTACTATGTTGAGCTCTCTCATTTAAACACCAGCCTATTAACTCAAACATCATTCATTGCAGCAGGCGTGCCTCTTAGCTGATGTAGATATAATGAGCAACAGATGAGGTTCACATACTATTGGCTCATGTCCACAGCAACAGAACTAGGCATGTTCACCTGGTCAAGTTAACAACTGAATCTAACTACCACACCAAGCAAAGAATTTTTAAGAACTTATCTTAAAATTGCTCATGAAGATGAAGGAAAATAGAAGGATCTAAAAGATACCAGAGAAACAATGAATAAACTAAATGAGTAACTTTATAAAAAGATATAAAGTTTAAAAATTAAGCAATATGGTAATGAGTTGAAGACTACAAGAACTGAAATGAAATATTCCTAGGTGTGATTCTAGAGCAGATTGTAGGTGGCAGAAGAAAGAATCCATGAACTCAAAGAGAAGATGTTTGAAATGAGTCAAGCTGAGGTGTAGGAAAAATAAAGGATTCTAAAAGATGAAAATAGACTCAAACTCCCCTGATACACATTATGGGAGTCACAGCATTAAAAATAAGTGAGAAATGGGCAGAAGGAATATTCATGGAAATGAATGAGAACTTCCCAATCTTAGCAAAAGATATGTATATCCATACACAAGAAGCCAAGAAACCACCAAACAGATTCAACATGAAGAACAATACACCATATCAAACACTGATCATACAATCAAATGCAAAGGTCAAGGAGAGATTTCTGAAAGCTGCAAAAGAAAAGCAACCTATTATGTAGAAGACAGACCAATTAGATTGAATGCCAATTTCCCATCTTGCCATGAAGGCAAGAATTCAATTGATTGAAACACTTAAGTTACTAAGAGAAAAGAACTCCCAGCTAATAATTTTATATCTGGCAAGACTTCTTTAAAAAATGTGGGGGAAAATAGGACATTACCTGATAAACAAGAGATTGAATGCCAATTTCACATTTGAAAATGTAGAGGCCAAAATGTAATAGGTTGAAATACTTATAGTGCTGAAAGAAAACAATGGTCAACCAAGAATTTTGTATTCAACTAGATTTTTCATTTAAAAGTGTAACAATTAATATATTCCCTTATAAATGAAAGCTGAGGGAGTTCAGCACCACTAGGCCTACCCTACAAGCAATATTAACATGAGGTCTTCAAACTGGAAGGAAAAGACACTGTACAGTGTTCAAAGCAGCATAAAGAAATAAAAGCTTACAGTAAATGTAATACATTCTTGTCCAAGTTAGACCATTTAATTCATTGCAAAACATGTGTCAATCAAATAAAAATTGCTGACATTATTCAACATATATTCTCTGACCATCATGATTCTCTGACATCATGGAGTGAAGTTAGAAATCATAAAGAGAGGGAAAATAGAAAATTCACAAATACATGGAAATTAAACAGCACACTGTTAAACCACAAATAGGCTTAAGAGGATATCACAATAAAAATTGCAAAATATCTTCAAGAGAATGCAATGAGAATACAACATACTAATACTTATGGCATGCAGCAAAGGCAGTGTTGAGGGGGAAATTTATAGCTTAAAATGCTTACATTTAAAAAGAAGAAGTATATCAAAGCAGATACCTAACCTCAAAACTGGAAGTAGAACAGAGAAGACAAAACTGAACCCAAAGATAGCAAAAAGAAGCAAATAACAAAGATTAGATGAATGATAAAAAAATAACAACAAAGAACAATAAAATGAATAATCAGAAACAAAGCCAGTTCTGGAAAAGACAACACAACTGACAAACCTTTCAGAACTGAAGAGGGGAACATTACTACCAATCTTGTTGAAATAAAAAAAGGAATAATGTTGGACATTAAGCACAAATGTATGCTAATAAATTAGATAACTTAGATGAGATGAGCAATTTCTTAGGAATATACAACTACCAATTTTAACTCAAGAAGAAATAGAAAAACCCAACAATACATATACTAGGAATGAGTTTGAATCAATAATAAAACAACTTCCAAAAAAGGAAAATTTTGCAGCACCAAATTCATTTGAATTATGCAACATATCCCAAAAATATTTAACTCCAATTCTACTCAAACTCCTCCAAAAAATTGGAGAAGAGAGAACATCTCCTAATTTATCTACAAAGCCAACATCATCCTCATACCAAAGCCAGATAAAGATACCATGTGAAAAAGAAAACTAGACCAGTAACTCTTATGAACATAGATTCAAAAATCCTTAACAGCATACTAGTCACCTGACTCCAAGAGCATAGTAAAATAATTATAAATCATGATCAAGTGAGATTTATGCCTGTTTTACAAGGTAGATTCACATAAGAAAATCAGTAATGTGACACACCACATTAACACACTGAAGAAAAAATAACATGATCTTTTCAATTGATCCAGAAAAGACATTTGTCAAATCCAGCACCCCTTAAAGATAAAATATTTTTAACACTAGGAATAAAAGGAAACTTCCACAACATGATAAAAGGAATGCATGAAGAGGACATATATGAAAAACCCACAATCCATCTTAATGGTGAAAGATTTAAAGTTTTCCCTTTAAGGCCAGGAATAAGACAAGGATGTCCCTTTTATCCAGGGATAGTCCACATTTTACTGGAAGTTCCTGCCAAAGAACATGGAAAAGGAAAAGAATTATTAGGCATCCAAATTGGAAAGTAAGATGTAAAACTTTTCTTATTTGCAGATGGCATGGTCTTATATACATAAAATTTTGAAAAATCAAAAAACAAACTTTCTAGAACTAACAAATTAATTCATTAAAGTGTCAGGGTACAATATCAACATCCCCAAATCAATAGCTTTTCAAGAAAAAAATTTCATTCAGAATAACAACCAAAAGAAACAAATATCTGATAATACATGAAGTAAAGGATGTAAAGTATTTGTTTACAGAAAACTATAAGATATTGTTTAAAGAAATTAAAAAAAACCCCACCTAAATAGAGACACTTTCAGTGTCATGGATTAGAGGACTAATTCTCATTAAGATGTCAATCCTACCCAAAGCAATTTAGCAATTCAATGCAATCCCAATCAAAATTCTAATATCCTACTTTGCAGAAATGGAAAATCCAATTATCAAATTTACATGGAAGGGTAAGGACTCTAAATAGCTAAATCCATTTTGGTCAGAAGAATGAAGTTGGAAGGCATATATCTCCAGATCTTAAAAAACTTATTATATAGCAACATTAATCAAACCAGCATTATACTGGTATCAGGACAAACATATAGGCAAACAGAATTGAATTAAAGACTCACAAAAGTCCTCAAATTTAAGGAAACTGCTTTTTAACAAGGGTAAAAAACATTAAATTGTAATTGCATAGTCTCCTCAACAACTGGTACTAAAAAAACTTAATCTCCATTTGCAAAAAGAAAAAAAAGGATGATCCCTACCTCACATTTTATTGTAAATGAACTCAACATAGCCCCAAATAGATATTTGCACACTCATGTTCATAACAGGAATATTCACCATGGCCAAAATATAGAAGGAAAACAGATGTCTATCAACTTATGAATGGATAAAAATTTGTGGCATATATTCACAATGGAATATTACTCAGCCATAAAAATAAATTTTGTTCTAATACATTTAACATGGACTAACCTTAAAGACATCATATTGAGTAAAATAAGCTAGGCATAAAAGGAAAAGTATTGTATGATCCCACTGATTTGAAATAATTAGAATAAGAAAATGCATAGAATTAAAAATCTTGAAAATAGGTGACCAGCTGATGGGGTGGGATAGGGAATGGAGAGTTAAGGGTTAAAATGCACAGGGATCCTAATTGGAATGATGGAAATGTTTTATTCATGGGTGGTAATTGTAGCAAAACATCATGGATGCAATTAACAGGAAGGAAATATATACCTGAATGTGATAAAAAGGCTAATTGTCAGATTGCATATATAAATGCAAAATGAATTTTTATAAAACAATCCTGAAAGTAAACTACACAACCAATGAACTCTATGTTATTAGTAGCACAGTTATAAAACTGTGTTGTCATTGTTTCTAACAAGTGTTCCACACCAGTGGAAGGTGTTGATATGTAACTAAAAGTTTTGTCTATGGGAATCCTATATTTTATGCATGATTGTTTTGTAAACCCAGAACTTCTCTAATAAAAAAATAAACAAATAATGGAAGACCATAAATACTAAAAGATAAAACATATAGACTCACTATTTTTCTTTGAAAATATGCCCTTCCAATTAACAATCATTAATTATTTTTATCTGTGAGAATATATTAGAGCTTATGTCTAAAATTATTACCAAACCTCAATTCACCTACACTTTGGTATTTTATGAAACTATAATCCATGATTTTTCTGTCTTTTCCTTTTCTTTAGTGAACACATGCCAGTTACAAATGTGTGGGAAATTTTTGTTTCTGTGTAAGCTCCAATCTCCAGAACAAGAAAGACTGTGTTATATGTGTCACTGATTTAAGTTGAGAAATTCAGAAACTCTTGATTGAGAATAAATATGTAAATAAATGTACTGAATGAATGAGTAAATGAATGAATGAATTTTCTTTGTGCCATGTTCTGAAATGACTTAATTTCACGTATCTCCCCAAAATGGATGAAGTATAACAAAATTCCTTAATGTGAATACTAGAGTTAAAAATCCAGTAAGTATAATTACCATAAGCTTAGGAACTTATGCTTTGAGTATGGACAATCAAATCACAATGTATTACAAGTTTAAAGGAGAAAAATTTAAGTCAAGTTATAAGAAGAGTAGTTTTGATTTTCAAACTTTCAATATGATGGGCATGATTATATACTACTTCATGCTGCTGAGCCAAGTAAAATAATTGTGTGCATATAATATTATTTTATCTTAGCAGGATGAATGAGTACAAGAAATAAATTCTCCCCAAAATACAACAAATGCTCATGTTTCACCATGAACATAACTCTTATTTGAAGAGGTAGTACCACAGAGTCCCATATATGGAAGGAATTCTCAACAACAGTTAAAGTAAAATTATGCATCTGAATTTTTAAATGATGCATTGGAGATCTATATAGTCAAAGAACCAAAGTTTCCAGTGTTGAATGCTTGTTAACATGCACTATTTATGGTTTTACTGTAATAGATTGATGTTTAAAATAAAAGTTCAGAAAACCAATCCCAAAAATGATTACTATAATTTACTGAACAATTATTATATAGCCTAATCAATCTAAAAAGCTCCAAATTGTCTTTCAATTTTCTGCATTCACAGAAGACACAAAGGGCATGTGTAAATATTTGTAAGTTTTACAGAGCTTAGTAGGAAGCTAGCAAGATCTCTAGTAATATGTGGATGATCTTTTCTGTTGATTCCAGAGCTTAATTTCTTGGCCCCCACCTTAACTTGCCATTGCCTTTAATCCATTCATGTGTGTAATGTCACACCTAGGTACTTATCAAAAATAATAAAACATATGTTCACAGAAATCATTTCATGAGAACATTCATAATAGCCAAAACCCAGAACCCATTCCAATATCAATTGCTAGGATAATAGATAACTAAACTACATAATAGCCATACTAAGGAATACTACATAGCAATAAGATGAATATACTCTGAATCTGACAATGTGATGAATCACAAATTAGATAAATGGATAGATAGATAGATAGATAGATAGATAGAT
>PVIY010041058.1:0-21918 GCA_004026745.1 Myrmecophaga tridactyla | reverse complement strand
GGACATACGGACGGTGACTATAGTCTTTATTTCTGAAGTGGTCCGTGGCTTATAGTTATATTTCTGCCTTCCTTCCTCCACTTTTCATTGCCCATTTGCTTTGCCCCCACCTTCCAATCAGTTGGTTACTGTTCAGTATCTCGTGGGGATGCCTGGACCCTAAACCCTTGCTCACCCCGTCCCTGTGGTGTGGCTGTGCGCCCTGTTCTCCCACGTGACATGGCGGTGCTAGAGGCACGGCAGGCACTCTCCTGGGTCGCGGATGTGCTACTCCGTACACTGGTGTGTTGCAGTAAAACTACTTCCCCTTGCTAGTCAAGCTCAGTGTCCTCACCCAACATGGTAACTGTCCTGTTGCCTTTTGTCTTGTTGGTCCGGTGGCCGAGAAGGCATCGTGGCCAGGCGGTGGTGGCCTGTTCCCTGGTAGAAGCATCTGCCTGTGGGTAAAGAGACCCCTTGGCTGGCAGAGCCCATGGTACCTTCCCACTGCCCTCCAGGGCTTGACCCTGAGTAAAGCTGTAACCATGCAGCATCCGCTTCTGGCTGTTGCTGGCAGGCTGTGGGCACCACCTGTAAACCAGGCTTGGTCATTTTTCTTCCTCATCAGTGAACACTGGGAATCCCCTGTGGGGCCTGTGGTGGTTTGAAGCTGTATGTACCCCAGAGAAACATGCTCTTAAATTGAATCCGTTCCTGTGGGTGTGAACCCATTGTAGGTAGGGTATTTTGATGAGGCTATTTCAGTTGAGGCGTGAGCCTCCTCATTCAGGATGGGACTTAATCCTTTTAATGGAATCCTTTTCAAGAGAATAAAAATTCGTACATAGAAAGAAAGAAAGCCAGAGAAGCAGGAAACTGAAGTCAGTGAAACCCAGAAGCGAAGAGAGCAGCAGATGTGGTCACCTGCCTTGCCGTGTGGCTGAGGAGCCAAGGATCACCGGTGGCCCGCCTTTGGGAAGGAAGCATCACTTTGATGATGCCTTGATTTGGACATTTTCTAGGACACTCACTGTAGGTGGATAAATTCCCATTGCTTGAGGCAAACTGTTTCTTGGTATTGCTTTGAGCAGCCCAGGATACTAAAACTTGAGTGAGGCTTGAGGAAGAGGTGGCAGTACCAGCTAGCTGCCAGTGTAATTAACCTATGTCATTCAGGCTTGCTTGAGTCTGACCCCATGCATGTCACTGCCTTTTGGTAATGAAGGGCTGTGACACACTTAGTTTTACAGTTTAGTAGATCAAATGACACTCAGCTTCTGATGGACAACTCAGGGTCACCTGGTCACTAAGAATTGAATGGTCATGGGTTTAGCCTTTTCCAGGGCCCAGTGGCAAGCTAGGTGTTATTTCTCAAAGGGAGGATGGGTGTCCTAATGGGAGAAAGTATGGCTCTGCTCAGAAGCTCTAGAGACTGCCCTGTGTTTCTCTCAGAAGTGCTTGCCACAGCTACACACAGCATCCTGGTCTGTTTCATGCGCCTTGGGTCCCGCTGGACCTGCTGGGTCACCAGGACTGAGTGGCTCAGCTGTGGGTACCGTGGGTCCCGCTGGACCTGCTGGGTCACCAGGACTGAGTGGCTGAGCTGTGGGTACCGTGGGTCCCACTGGACCTGCTGGGTCACCCGGATTGAGTGGCTGAGCTGTGGGTACCATGGGTCCCACTGGACCTGATGGGTCACCCGGATTGAGTGGCTGAGCTGTGGGTACCATGGGTCCCACTGGACCTGCTGGGTCACCAGGACTGAGTGGCTGAGCTGTGGGTAGTACTATCAGGACCAGCTGCAGCACTTCCCTTGCTCTGAGTCCCACTCACAGCGGGTAACCTTGCAGGTTACTCAGTAAATTGATCGGAGCAAATCCAATGTCAGTGGTGTGTGCTCCTTTCAAATCTGAAGCGCTTCTCCCGTCAAGCATTGTGCCTCTTTCTTGATGGTGGCAGGTGCGAGGTATAACAACTTCAGTTTCGTTTTGTAGGAGCTGGCCCTCCATGCCCAAGCAACTGTATCCCCAGAAAGTTCACTATGTAGCTAGCCCCTGAATTTTTTTTTTAATTCCATTTGCAATGGGGACCAATTGGAGGATTTTAAGGCTTTTAAGACTTTATATATATATATATATTCATTTGTTCCCCTTATTTATTTTTATTCCATATGTTCTGCTCATCTGTTGACATGGTAGATAAAAGGAGCATCAGACACAAGGTTTTCACAATCACACAGTCACATTGTGAAAGCTATATCATTATACAGTCATCATCAAGAAACATTAGCCCCTGAATTTTCAAGAGCTCATTTCTCACATTCTGGCAAGCATGTGTCCCTACAAGGCATCTAGGCCAGTGTTTCCCACATCATGGCACATATAGAAATTTGTAAATAGAATTTGTATGGCACATGGAATAAACAGATGAAGCTGCTCATGGCTGGACATGACAATTGGCAGAGCTGAAGGCAAGACCATGTATTGCTTTCCCTGCCAGAGCAAATGTTTCTTCTCTGCATATATTGATAGACTAAAATGCATCTGCCAGTTTTATAGCTGTATGCAAGGAACCAAGAGCTCTGCTGATTTGCTTCAGTACAGAGATCACATCTGGAGCAGTTGCTGCAATTCAAGCCCCACTGATTAAATTTTCCAAATTCCGTGTGCCCTCTGCACAGGCAAGCAGGTACCGTTGGCATCTTATTAACAATGATTTGGTTTGGTTTTACTGTTTTGGCAGACCAGGGGAGCTCAAGAAATTGACTGTCTTATATGTGCCTTCTCTCACCAGGTCAGCAAGCCTGTGGTGGGTTGATGGTATAAGTACCCTAGAAAAAAACATGCTCTTAAATTTAATTAATTTCTGTAGGTGTGAACCCAAGGTAAAGAGAACATTTTGATGAGGATAATTCAATTAAGGTGTGGCCCGCCTCAGTCGGAATGGGTCTTAATCCTATTACTGACATCCTTATAAGAAGAATGAAATCTAGACACAGAGAGAAAAAGCCATTGAAGCCTGGAGCTGAAATTCAGTGGAACCTGGAAGAGAATGGAGAGGTCACGAGAGGCCACTTTGTGCCCGCTGGCACACGACGGAGTTGCTAAGGGCCAGAGGTTGTGGCAGCCAATCCCAGAATATCAATCTTTGGGAAGAAAGCATCACCTTGGTGATGCCTTATTTTGAACTTTTTCCCAGTCTCAAACCATAAGTGAATAAATTCAAGCCCACTGCTTAAACTGACCATTTCATGGCATTTGCTTAAGCAGCCTAGGAAACTAAAACAAAACCCATATGGGGATTCCGTCAGCTGAGGAATTTGAGCAGGGTCTGAAATTTGGTTTGGGGCTATGGGTTTCCATCTATGGTGACTCAATTCAGGCTTCCATTGACCTGACCCAGAGTTCTTAGTGAAATATCCATTTACTTCAATCCTAGGAACCTCAGGATCAAATATCCAAGGTCAAATATTGCTGTGGTTAGACCTTTCTATTTATTTCTCTGGTTTCCATGCCGACTGTGGTAGACTGCCTGCCATAATCCTCTTCCTGTAGCTATTAGGTCATTCTTTCCCATACCAACTCTTAGATTGGCCATGTGACTTTCTTTGGCCAAGGGAACAATAGCAAATGCGAAACAAGCAGAGATTTGCAAAGTGCTTGTATACTAGGGCTTGCCATCCCTTATTGTGCTGGTACCATCGTGCAAATGAGCCCAAGTTAGCCTATTGGAAATGTGAGGCCACACAGTCAACAATCAGCCAGACCCTGATGGGCAGTTGCTGGACACATGAGTGAGTCCATTCTAGATAACTGGTCACCAGCTGACCATAGATGCACGAGAGAGCCCAGTAGAGATCACCCAAGTTGTTCCATATCAGAAGAGACTTGCCCAACCTGATCCACAGAATCATAGGCTAAAACAACGATGGTCGTTTTATGCTAAGTTTTGGGATGACTTGTTATGCAGCAACCACGAGCTGATACACCCACCTTGCTTCAGGTGAATGCATACTGACCTTTACCACTCTGGATGACGTCAATGCCGTTGCCATCAGGCAGCCCTTTCCAGTGGCAGCATCTTCCAACGTCATTCCTGAGCTCCAGTGCTTTTCAGTGGATCCTCCAAGACTTGGAAAGGGACTGTCCTTTGGCTTTTCTCATGGGACATGGTTAACATGATAGACACTCAAATATCCTTCTACGTTATACCAAGGTATGGCTACCATCCTATTTTCATTCAATGCAGGCCACTGCTGATTCCTTGTTTAGCAGACGATTCTGGAAAGCAATTTAGAACCCTGCTAGCTACCCTTGCTAGTGTCCCTGAATCTAGAATCTCCGGTATGTACATTTCTATTAATAACTGCAGCTGGATCTAAAAATATGTCACTTCTTTCCTGGCCCAAGACCTTTATTATACATCCCCCATACATGTATTTGCTGATAAATGAGTGTAGTTGTGCAATTTTTAAAAGTACATAAGCCCTCTCCTCTCAGGTTTGACTTTGTACTTATCCTCCCAGAACGGACTAGAATTGACTGCAGTTATTGATCTGGAGACAGTGTGGGGTACAGGGGTGGTGACAGGTGATGTCACTACGGCATTTCTTAGCAAGGGAATGTCTTTGCCATCAGACACAGGAAGTCAGGTTGCTGCGACTGCAAGGATTCTTTCTGGGGTTTGGGAAAGAATCAGACTATTTCAGTTTTTGGGGTCCCTCCCTTTCACTTCGGAAACATGGGGAGGCTGTGGGTTTAGCCTGTGTTGGAATTCCCCCCGGGCTTACATGCTGTATCTGATTCCAGCTTGATCAGTCTGGCAGCTACAAGAGAAAGGAGATTCTTTGGGGGCAGTTCTATCCTAGGAATGCCCTGTTACTCTGCACATACCTTGAACCAGGAGTTTAAAACCCTGAGAATGTCTTATTCCTTTCTTTCTTTTTTTTTTTTTAATTTCTGATGTGATGAGAAGGCGCCAGCTCACCCCGCAGTCCTTGGATAACGCAGGCTTATCATACTCTATAAAGAAGCCACAAGTCAGTCTGCCAAACCTGGGGATTTAATAGGTGTTTAATTCTGGGTGATTACAGGTAATTGTTTTGCCGCTGTATATAGAGCACTGTATGATCTACTATAATTGTGTTACCTAATGGTAATTACTGGATCCTCACTGTTTTTAAAGCAACCAGAACAAGTAACCCATCCCAGATTCCCATCCTTAAGGATATATTGCCTGCAAGTATTTCTGGTAACAGATCCTACATTGGTGGGGATTCGGTTGCAGATAACTGGAACTGTTTTAGTTGTTTAAACAGAAAGGACTTTAATGTGGGAAATGAGGTGGTCACAGTGCCATTGGGGGCTGCAGGAGGGGCTGGGACTGGGGCTGCAGGAACAGGTCGTAGAATGATCTGGCAGAGCTGGCCCTAGAAGGGGCCAAGAAGCTGCTGCACTGACCACCAGCTCCAGAATTATAACTTCTGGGCCAAATATCTTCCGTTTGCCTCCTCAGATCCACCGTTTCCTGTCCTGACCTCTGTGGACTGCATCAGTGGGCTTTCTTGCTTCTGGCTTCCATGGATTGCTTCTGGATTTGGCTAGCCAGGGTCCCTGGCCGGAGAGAGGAGTGTGGGAGGAGAGTGAGGCCGGGGTATTCCTTGTCGCTGCCTCTGCCTCACCAGGTCACCACGGGTTAGCCATGCCCCCCCAGCTCCCATCTGGCAGCCCCCTTCTTAGACCTTCACTAATTCCCTTTCGGGGTTTTGGTATTCACTCCTTACTTTGTGTCTTACGGCTCTGAGTTGTAACAGCTCCCCTGTGTTGTGAGTTTTGGGGTGCAGTGCCATCACTTCTGGGTTCCTTTCGCCCTCCCCAAACAGTCCCTTTATGAGCACTCTTCAATTACAGCTTTGAGTGAGCAACCTCTTGTTTCCGGCACCCTGACTGATGCACCCAGGCTTTCCAAGCTGCCCCCGGAACCACTGGCTCCAAAGCCATCTGCGCCCTCTCTGCCCACACCAGCAAAATGGATGTCCCGAGCACATCTGCTTCTCTCCCTACCCCGGCACAAATCCCTGAGTCACACAGGTGCATCTGACTGGTGGAGACAAAATCAGGTGTCTCAGTTTCTTTGTCTGTCATGTGGGGATGTTAACAGTACTGACCTTCCAGTTTAAAAGTCCAGCTTAAAATTAAAGTACTGAAAGGGTGCACGGGTGGTTCAGTGGTAGAATGCTCGCCTTCCATTCGGGAGAACCAGGTTCGATTCCTGGACCACGCACCACCACCACCAAAATTAAAGCACTTAAAATAGTTTGTTTCATAGCAAGCTACTTGATAAATATTGGCAATAACACCAGTAGTGATTTTTGACATTTTTAATAACTTCTCATACACAACCCCACCTTGCTCTCACACAGCCTTGTTCCCTCCTGCCACCTACTCTGGCCCCTTCTTCTGACTGATCTGTCAGCCGAGTGCTTCCTGGTCACCCCGCACTATCACCTGTTGCTATGAAACTCATAATTTCATTCTGATTCATGGAGATTTGTGCCCTAGTGACCAGCTCGGGTCTGAAGTGTTCTCTGTCTATCCTGCTCTCCTGGTATCTGTCTTTCCTTAAACTCCTCCAGGCTTTTGCCCAAGCTCTTCTGTCTATCTCGAACATGCTCACTCTTCTTCACCTGGCAAACTCCTATGTAGTCATCAAGGCCCACTCTGAAAAGCCCTCCTGATCCCCTAGGCAACCACAGCTATCACTTTGTGTGGGGATTCCTCTAGGCGCTGGGACACAATAGTGAGCAGTGAAATGTGCCCTGCCTTCATGGAGCATATGTTCTGATGGGGGAGATGGGTACTAAATGCCAGCTAACTGAACTAGCTAAACTAACACAAACAGCACAGGTGTAAGTGCCATGAAGAGAATCTTCAGGAACTATGGTAAAGGATCACAGGGAAGACCAACTTTAGATAAGGCAGTTTGGGAGGGCTTCCTGAAGGAGGAGGCATTTAAACTGATGCTAAGGACGTGCATCCAGGGGCATCTAGACAACGGGAGCAGGAAGGGAACTGGCACTTTCCAGGAACAGAAAAGAGATGGGCAGGGCTGGGAGGGTGTGAGGGTGGGAGAGGTTAGGAGGGGAGGGTGGAAATGAAGCCAGTGGGCCAAATTGGGGCTTATGGGCTGGAACGGGCCAATGGGGCTTCATTTTAAGTGCTTTGGCTATTGGTAGAGAAAATCTCCAGGTGGGAGATGCAGTGGCAAGCAGAGCTGGCGGCAGGGGGTCCTGTGTGGAGGTTCCCGCATGATCCAAGGGAGAGGGATAGGGACCTGGACTGGGTGGTGGAGGGGCCTGCACTGGCCAGGATATAAGGTGGGGCAGAACTTTCTGGAAGTTTATAGTGGCATCCCTGTCGAAGCATCCTCTCCCCCAGTGTTGTGCCACACGGAGGAGGAAGCTCCCCAGGGCCAGCCCTGCAAAGCCACCCACAGGCCCCAGGAGGAAGTGAGCAGCCGCCCCGCCCCCTGGCCTGCCCGCCTCCTGCAGCCCCCGGGGTACCTGGGAACCCGGAACCTGCTTTCATTTGGAAACCCAGACCCTGGGACCACCATCTGAGCTACGGCAGCCAAGTCATTTCCTCTGGGGGAGGAAGCAGCCAAGTGAGTCCTGGCATCTGGGCTGCCCGTGGGCATCCCCCACCTGCCGTGATGCTGGGTATCAATGCTCCCTGGGGGAGGGTCCGAGACTCCATATAGAAATAGGCCAGAGAGCAGAGCAGCATGCCGAACCCCAGGTTCCCTCCCACCTCCCCACGTGGAGAGGCTGCTCACTCCTCCCCACCTCCCCACTGACGGAAGAGGGACCCAACCCAACAGGCAGAAGGACACAGTCCTACCCCACGGCACAGCCAGGTGACCATTGTCCCACTCCACGATATTGTCTCTGAATTCTCTACAACTTGTGGGAAGAAAGGTCTCCCCAGTCTTCAGCTAGAGACACTGGGGCCAGGAGCAAGGAAGGGATTGCACGGGACTGTGGTGGCTGGGCAGTCCCCAGCTCTGTTTCCACTCTGTGTCAGGACCAGAGAGGGGAGGGGGGTTATCAAAAGACACACAGCCAGGTTCCAGCTGGCCTGGAACCCAAACCCCTAAGCTCCAGGCCACAGCACTGCTACTTCTCTGGTCACGTCCATCGAGCCAGAACCCTGGTGTCCAACAGGAGGCTTGGGGATTGAGGGGGCAGGGCTCAGCCTCAGCAGCCATGTTCTCACACTCTTCCCTTCAGAGCGAGATGGAGCCATAGGTGGTCCCCGGGCCTCCAGGGGGCTGGAGCTGCTGGAAGGAGGCTTTGACCCCCAGCTTCTGCTATGTGAACCTCCCTCCCCCAACTCTAAAGGCCTGTGTGGGCTTGTCATGCTGGGAAAGACCCAGCAGCTGAAGAGAAGGAGGGGGAGCAGAGCCTTCTGCAGAGCAGGCGAAACCACTCCCAGGAGAGGAAGTGGCAGGGGACAGGAAAGAGGTCTGGGGCTGGTTTCTGCATCTGCCGCGCTCCCAGGCATGGGGCAATCTCAGCACTCCCACGATGAGGCTACAGAGAGGAACTGGGCCCACTCTGAAAGTGTTGGCTGTTCCCATCTGTTCCAAAAGACTGGGAATTCTACCCCCCACTTTAGAGACAAGGATTGAGAACCTCCTGCAGGAGACCCAGAACTGGGGGACCTGGCCAGGGCCTGGCCTCCCTCTGAGACCCCAGCCTGCATGGGTGGTGGGTGATGGCCACTCACCAGAGGCTGCAATGGCCCCTGCACGGGCCAGTCCGGGCTCGGGGGCCAGAGTGACCCTGCCCAGTCCCTGCTCCCAGGAGCTCACAATCTGGCAGATGCCGTGGATCAGTGTTTTCATCTCAGCCAGCCCTGCATAGGCTGGCCCCAGATTTCTCCCTTGAGCTCAGCCCAAGGGTTTTCTGAATCCTGAGCTCTGAGGAGTGGGCTGACTGCCTGGGCTGGGTATAGGAGGGTGGGTTTCTGGGCAGTGCAGTTGCTGCAGGAGAACGCTGGACAGGGGCAGCTTTGCACCCACTGGGTGGTGGGGGGTGGGTAGTGCATTTCCCTACTGAGCCTTTGCTCAGGCTGCCCCCTGCCCCAGCCTGCCTGCCCTTCTCTACCGGGTTGTGCTACATGGTTCGGCTCAGTGCCTCCTTCTCACCAGGCAGCCCTGGTCCCTTGCCTGGGTGAGCACAGTGACTTGTCACCCCTCTCCGTGTGTCTCCTGATTTGGAGCAAATAAACAAACAGCGTGAGTTGGGGTTTCTGGGACAATGATACCTTCTGTCCCCTGCATCCTCCAGGGCGGGCGAAGAGGAGATGGAACCAGATCCCCTCTACCACCTGCTGCAGCTCCCTAAAGGTGTGGCTCCACCAGCAGAGAAGGAACTCCTGCAAGGTGCGGTGCCCAGGCCGGGCCAGGGGCAGGGGCAGCGTCCCAACAGCCAAACTGACCTCTTGGAATAACTGCCTTCCCAGCAGTCTGCTGGACACACACTCCTGTTCACCCCCTGCCTACTCCTCTTGCTTCATACTTGACCCGCCTCCCTGACTCCAGAACCTTCCACGGTTATCTCCACGTTTCTCCTAAGCTCACATCCCCGGCTTAGGGGTGGTGCTGGAGCTGCTACTGAGAATTGCTCAATCGTTCAGCATGCCTACTTGTATGCAGCAGTTCATGGGGGTGGCAAGGGGTGTTGATATCACCATCCTTTTACAGATGAGGAAACTGCACCACTGAGAGTAATATCCGAGGAGTGTGGCTCCAGGATTCAGGTCCCACCACTACCGTGTGGTATTGCCTTCCTGAGACAGCTGGCGTCTTGCAGGGGTGGTGGGTCCATCGGTCTCCTCCCTTCGCAAGTGAGGGTCTCTTTAAAAGTGGAGTGGGCATAGGGTCGGAGCAATTCAATGAATGGGGGCTGCTCTTTCAGCGAATTTCTGTTTTACAAGCTCGTTCGGGGAGTTTGTGGCCACTGCCGTTGGAATTGCTCTCCTGTGAGATGATTCAGAACAAGTAAAGGGTCAAGAACCCAAAGCTGTTGGTCATGTTGTCATAATCCAGAAACAAACATGCAACTGCACAACCAGATCTGAAGCAATGCAAATGGCCCAGTGGGGATGGTGTTGAAATGAACTCACTAGAATTTTAAGCAGCCATTCAAACAATATGTCGATGAAGAAAAAGTGTAAAATAATTTTTAAGTGAAAATAGCAGAATGCAAAATTATCCATGTCTGAATGCAGCCGTTTTCAACCGGCTCTGTGGGCTCAGAGCCCCAGTGCCAAGTGGGGCTCCCGGGAGCGGTGGGTGAAAGCTCCCTCTGTAAGTGGAGAAGCAGTGCAAAGTCCATGATGGGCTGGGTTCCCACCGGCTTGTACGTGGTTTAAGATTGGAAAGCATTGCAAGGAAGGTTGCTGAGTTAAGGTGGTAGGCTTAGTTATTTGAACAATGTTCTTTTTTGTATTTCATAGTTGATTTAGAGACACATAAAGTTCTGGCAAGCACAGCTGGAAGATGAAACCATTCAGAGTGGCAAGAAATCTGCTACAGGAAGGAGCAAGGGGTTAGATCACCATATTCATCCATCTTTTCATCCACCCATTCATCATCCATCCATCCATCCATCCATCCATCCAACAGCCATCATCCATCCACACGTCCATCCACTCACATACTCACTCACTGGTTCACTAGTCACTCATGTACTTGCACACTTTCTCACTGTCCCATCTCGTCCCCAGTGAGCCTTCTGCCCCTCCTGCCTCCTGGCCAAGAGCATGTCTGATGATTGAGTATCTGAGCCCCGCAGGACCCTTCTCTCCTTCATTCCTTATCCATTTGCCCAACCCTCTGTGCACACAAAGACCGTAGAATCCTTGCTCCAGGGCATCCAGCCCCGGGGACGAAGTATGTGTGGCCAGATGAAGGTCTGACCCTCATCAGATGGTGTGATGGGGGACAGGTAGAGCATGACATGTCCCTGGAGGATAGTGAATGGATGTGGGGTTAGCTGGGGGCCCCCAGGACATCATATGGTGGAGCTGAGGTGCTGGGCAGTGCGTGTGATTCTGTGTGTATCTCTGTGTGTGCTTTTGTGTTAATGTCTGTGTGTCTGTGTATCTGTGTGTGTGTCCTGTCTGTCATGTGTGAGTGCATGCATCTGTGTGTGTCTGCCTGTGTCCATATGTCTCTGTGTGTAAATCTATGTTGTGTGTGTTAGTGTGTATGCATATGTCTGTGGGCAGTGTGCATCTCTGTGTCTATGTGTATATGCCTGAAGCAAGTGGGACTGGGTCCTGCAGGGTCTGCAATGCCAGGTCAAGGTCATGGCTTTGACCCAGCAATCACAGTGACCTGGTCGGGCCGTGGCTGGTGCCCGCTGGGTGGTGGCTGTGCCGAGTGCTGCATGTGCCACAGGGCCTCACCTCTCCTGTGGGGTGGGACCTGGTAATCATCCCCACCCTAGAGAGGGGACCCTAAATAAGACCTAGAGCAGTTGGGACATTGGCCCAGATCCCAGTGCCCGGCAGCCCAGGACTTGACCCTGAGCAGTTTGCCTCTGAGGGTGGCAAACGAATCACATGTCCTTGCATGTGATTCGTTGTCCAAACTGGGAGACTTTGGGTGGGAAAAAGGGCACAATTAGCAATGATGTAGGGACAACAGGCCCCCTGTGACTCCAGGCCATGGCTTATCGCCACTCTGCTGTCCTGCTGGGGCCGTTACCGTCCAGGCGGGCCAGGAGGGCTGGGGCCAGGGAAGGGCTGTGCCGTGGTTGAAGCGCCTTCCCCTTGCACTCAGTGCCGGGCTCTAGCCCGGGGGACACTGCAGGGACGGAGCTGCCTGGTGCCTTGTAGGGACCGCACACATGCGTTGTCCTCACCTTGCTTCCAGGAGAGAAGAAGAAATACCTGCCTCCCACTTCCCGGAAGAACCCCAAGTTTGAAGAACTGCAGAAGGTATGACGGCTGCCTTCAGCAAGCATGATTTCTGCTGGAGCCCCCTTCTCCTGGGCAGGATGGGCGTCCGCCTCCACGGGGTAGTCCAGAGACAGTGGGCCGCACCCTCCCCCACCTGACCCCAGGCGGATGGACGGTGTCCCCAGCAGACCCCGGGGAGGCTTGTTGAGTGGCTGTGTGTACTGACATTTATGGAGCACCAGCTGTGTGCCTTTGTGTACACAATGCTGTCAAGCTTCGGGACAGTCACAAGGGCTTTGTTATCACTTTTGCCACCTGGGGAGGGGACAGCCAGGCCCAAGGGGGTACATGGCTGGTCAGTGACAGAGCTGAGGTTTCACCCATGCCATCGGTCTCAAAGCCTGCGCTCCTTCATCAGCTTAACCGCCCAAGGCACTGTTGAGGGGGCCAAGTGGGTGGGGGTCACCTAGTTGATGACTCTCTTCTGGGTCTCTGCCCTACTTCCCTAGCCTTCACTGGCCTTTTTTGTTGCCTCCTCCAGGGAGACCTCCTGTCCTACACAACTTCCAGAGCACGTGTGGGCCATTCTTTGGCCTTTCCTCCCTCCCATTTCCTCGCTCCCTCCATTTACTTTTCTTGACACTGGGGATGCTGAGAAACCCCAGCCAAGATCCATCTGAAAAGCCTGGCAGGGGGCTGACTTATCCTGTTAATTTGGGTTCCTCTAGAAGCACACCCTGAGATAAGGATTTGGTGCAGGAACCCGAGTTGGGAGGGAAGTGAGGGTGTGAGGCAGGGAGGCAGGCAGTGATTGAGCTGATTACTACTGGGGCCTCTGGGCTCACCCCTGTGAGTGTTTCTACCTGAGGGAGCTGGGGGTACTTTTACCCCAACTTCTGTCAGCCATTAGACGAGGACTCCTGTGTGAAGCCCAAGCGGAGAAGTCCTCTGGCAGAAGGATGCAGATGGAAGCCAGGCCTGTGGGCACCACAGTGGAGGGTTTGGGGCATGGGCCAGAGCACCAGCAGCGTCTGTAAGGCACACAAATGACAGCCCCACAGTGTGCTGAGGCCTATGGCGGAGAGAAGCACAAGGCCACCGGAGCCTGCTGCAGACCCCAAACTGAGCCTGGAGAATCAGGGAGGGCTTCCTGGAGGAGGTGACATTTACCCTATCTGTGAGGCATGGATAGGAGTTGACATGCGGGAGGAGCACATTCCAGACAGAGGGCAGTGCTGAGCCCAGTGGTGGGATGGGGGTGGAAGGGAGGCAGGTAAGTCATGGCCATGGGGTCAGCTGCCCCCTCGGGGCCCACAGGTGCTGACAGAGTGGATCAACGCCACACTCCTGGCAGAGCATATTGTCGTCCGCAGCCTGGAGGAGGACCTTTTCGATGGGCTCATCCTGCACCACCTTTTCCGTAAGCGGCTGTCCCTCCACCCAGCCCCCAAGTTGGGCTCCTGCCTCAGCCTCATTCTCCCACCCCCTGCCAAATGCTGGCGGCCACAGTTCCTGCTTTTTCTCTACCACATCTTGTACTCTTCTACCTCCCAGACTTTGCCCTAGTTGTCCTTTTTCCTGAAGAGTCCTTTACCTTTTTTCCCAAATGTGTGCCTGACATGGTCCTGCGAGGCCTCACTTCCCTCAGAGAGCCTACCCAGATTACCTCCTTGGCAGGCAATGTCTCTCCCCCAGACACCCAGGTCTGTGGCCCACATCTACCTTTTTCCACCCTTTTTTGGGGTGAGCTTCTATTCTGATTATGAGATTTTAGGGCCATTTATCAAAAACAGCATGTTCTGGGCCCTCAGTCCCTGCAGCTGTGAGGAGCCGAGGCTGGAGGGGTGCAGGCTGCCCCACGGCCCATGACCAAGAGAGTCAGAACCGCTGGCGGAATGTGCCATCTGCTGCACCGCACTGCTGTCAAGCATTTATTGAGTACCAGCTGTTTGTAGGCCACCTGGGGATAAGAAAATAATTCATGGCCCCTGCCCCATGCTGCCCCAGGTGGCTGGAGAGACAGGGTCCTGGGTGAGACTGCTCCAGGTGAGAGCCAGGGCTCCTCCTGGGACCCTCTGCCTAGAAATTTCCGATGGGCTTCAAAGGGTGTATTCACCACTCAGGGCAGCCTCCCACTCCAGAGTCAACTGCTCCCTTTGCCTCTGCTGAGCTCATGTTTGCTCCCAAGTCTGCATGAAACCCTGAGTCCCTGGAGGGCAGGGCTGGGCCTGGTTCCCGGCCCCTGCACCAAGCCTGGAGCCTGGGTCAGAGCTTTGCTGAGCAACTTGAGTGGCTACGGCACCACCTGCCTGACCTCAGCAGAGGCTTCCTGGGTGCTTAGATGTGGCAGGTGCCGCCAACGCTCAGAGCAAACCTAGAGCCTCCTACTATCCCCATTTTACAGACAAGCACATTTGTTAAGATTGCAGGGAAGTCCCGATCCTAGGAGTCTGCCTCATGGCTCGTGCTTTAACCTCAGAGCCACACTGCCCCGCAGACACGCAGTTCACATCTGTGTGCAGGCAGAGGGCACAGGGGCATGGGAGTGGGGGGGTGAGGTTGGCTGGAAGAGGGCCGCTCACTTACCCCACGTAGTATGGACTGGGGTCTTCCCAGTGCACCCTAGGAATGGCCTCCTGGGGGATCAGGAGCTGTCCTGGCCCAGGGGCGCCTCATGGACACCCGCCCCCCACCATCTGCTTCCCTGACCCCGACTCAGAGAAGCTGGCATCACTGGAGCTGCAGGTGGAGGAGATCGCCTTGACGGCTGCCAGCCAGAGGCGCAAGCTGGGTGTGCTCCTGGAGGCGGCGAACCGGAGCCTGGAGGTGGAGGAGTGCAAGGTTCCATGGAGCGTGGAGGGTATGTGGGGGCCTCAGCCGGGTCCTTAGCCTGGGGGGCCTCAGCCAGGGGCAGGGGCAGGGGCAGGGCTCGGTGCCCCCCGCCAGGCTCCTGGCACACTGGAGGGCACACGCCAGCGACTCAGGTGGGGGCAACCAGGGGCTGGCAGGAAGCGGATGCCTCAGGCAGCCCAGAGCACAGGTGCAGAGCTGGCTCATCACCTAGAGCCCTGCCCTTTGGTAACTCCAAGGGTGGGGGTCACTGCTGCAAAGCTGCTTATGGAGAGTCCCCAGTGTCGCATGAACATCCACAGCTACCGTTTACTGAGTTCCAAGTGTCAGGAGGTGCCCCCCACCCCCAGCCACATAAGATGGGTCCTGAGAGTCCCATTTCATTAAGGTGTGCAATTATATCTGCACTGCCTTCAGGTTCATGATAGCTTCCCCGTCCCACCCCAGTAATAGCTTGGTACACGTTTCCTTCCATTCCCATCCCTCTGTCTTCCCCATTTTCCAGATGAGGAAACTGAGGCTGAAAGAGCTCAGGATGCAGGTGTTTTTTGTTGAGTCACAAACCACTGTGTTCGCCACCACATTTGGAGCCTCTCCTTCCATAGCCACTGCTCATACTGGTGGCCGGAAGGAAGGGGACACTCTCACTTTCACTGCACAGTTGTCCCCAGGCTGGGATATCTCCATGGCCTGCCCACGCGGTGGGTTATATCCTCAGGTGCGTTCACAGAAATGTGGCGACCCGGTCAAATGTGTGACCGATTTTAGGTTCCGAACGTTTGACTCCAGATCTCTGCTTTCCGGAAGGCTGGACGTAGCCCTCCTTGGACTGCAAAGGGCCCTGATGACATGGGAGCCTCTGCCCAGCCCTGGGCTTTGGCCACCCCTTGACTCTGACCGTGTGCCCTTCTCCCTTCCCAGCCATCTTCAACAAGGACCTGCTGGCCACCTTGCACCTCCTGGTGGCCCTGGCCAAGCGCTTCCAGCCTGACCTGTCCCTCCCAGCCGACGTCCGGGTGGAAGTGCTAGTCATCGAGGTGATTCCTACTTGGGGGAGGAGTCTGGCATCCGTCCTGCCCAGAGTTGGAGGGTGATGTGTGGGGTGGGGCCTAAACTGGGTACTTTCTAGGGAGTGTGGGAAATGCCACCAGCCACCAGGACAGCTGTGGGTGGGATAGGACCAGGGTCAGTGGAGCTGGCAGAGCCGAATCCCAGCAGGCAGCCTGTGAGGGGTGATGGCAGACGGTGAGAGCAAGCTCCTGGCCAGTGGTGGCCGCGTGGCCCTCAGCACTTGGCTCAGCACCGTCTGTTCATGGCTTTCGGGGCCTCCACACCACTGAGTCAGAACCCCTGTCCTGGCCACTGTGGTTCTAGGCCTCTAGCCTACTAGGGTGGTGTGGCCTGTTGCCTCTCTCTGGAAGCCTTCTGGGATTTCTCACCGCAGGGGTGCTCTCCCAAGTACATGGTCAATGTCCCAGGAAGCCAGAGCTTCTCTCTCCATACTGTGGGCACCACAGAGAGGGGCCTACCTGCTACTATTTCCCATTATTCCCTCCCCCAACTTCTGGGTACCAGGGGACAGGGGCTTCAGGCCCATCCAAGGCTCGTTTTTGACTTACCCCAGTGCAGTACACTGTGTCCAGAGAAACTCAGTCCAACACATTTTTCCTTTTTTCAAAGCCATTGGTTAAAATTCTCCAAGGAGCAGTTTTGTGGCTTCATTCATACTTCTTATACAAATGAATACCATTCATTCTCCCATTCATTCATTCTCCCATTCATTCATTCTCCCATTCATTCATTCATATTCATAAATGCTTATTGACCACCCTGCCAGGAGCTGGGCAAGACTGGAGATGCCATGGGGACGAAGCAGACCCAATCCTTGCACTTGGGGGGCTCAAGGCTTGTCTGAAAGTCCTTGGGCCACCGAACAAAGTACCCTGAGCTGGGGGGCTCCGAATAACAGACATTGATTCTGACACAGTTCTGAGGTCAGACGTCCCAAACCAAGGCCCAGGCTGGGCCAGGCGCCCTGTGGGACCCGTAGGGAGGCCCTGCCCGGCCTTATCCCCCTCTGCTGCTGGTCAGCCATTCTCGGACTTTCCTGGCTTTAGAAGCATCACTCCAGCCTCTGCCTCCGTCATCACAAGGCCTCTCCTCTGTCTGTCTGTCTGTCTGTCTCCTCTCCACTTCTTTTAGGAACACCTATTGCATTGGATCAGGGCCCACCCTACTCCAGCTTGGCCTCATTTTAACTTAGGGCATTTTCAAAAGCTATTTCCAACTAAGGTCACCCTCTCAGAACGGGGGCTTAGGACTTGATTGTGTCTTTCTGGGGAACTGGGGAAGCCAGTGACACCCATAGCAAGGCTCATGGGGGAGCATTTAAGTGGGTAACATCACATTGGGGATGCTCCAGAAGCCACCTGGAAAGGCGGGGGGCATGCGGTTGGCCACTGGGGTCTCGGTAAATGGTGTGTGTTAGTGACAGACCTTTCCTGTTTTTGTTTTGTTCTGTTTTTCCTTCTTAGAGCACCAAGGGTGGCCTGAAGTCCGAGAAGTTGGTGGAACAACTTACCGTGTGCAGGTAAGGAACCATGAGGTTCTGGCCACAGCCGGGCTGTGGATTTGCTGGGATGGGTGGCGGGGGACAGGGCGGGGGGGTAACTGCCTGACCCCCTTTAAGGACATCTCACACACTCTGTGGGCTTCCTCCCAGAGCCCGGAGACCCATGCCGGCCCCTTGGCCCACCGCAGCCCATGGCAGCTCTGCAGGGTTACGAGATGCTCTCCCCTCCACGAACTCCTATGCCTTCCGCAAAACCCAGCTTAGTGGGCAGAGGTGGGATCAGAGGGGATCGCCCTCAGTCACAGGGTCCCAGCACAACCAGCCAGGGGCCAGGAATAAACATAACATGGAAGTCTTCAGAGCCCAGTGCCATGCCCGGTGCCCATGTGTCGTCGGAAGGCCTCACCCAGGCAGCGTGATGCTGAGGCCACATGTCACGTGAGAGCTGGACGCAGAGCCCAAGGGGAGTCCCCAGGAGGCAAGGGCACCAAGCTGGCAGTCCAGGACCAGTATTTGTTGAGCACCTGCTGGGTGCCAGGTGGGCTCTGTCCATGAAGGTCCAGGTGAGCCCACTGCTGGCCTTTCTGTGGTTCAGGCAAGCAGAAGCCCAGGCAGCTGGGCCAATGGGCCCTTCCTGCTGCTCACTTGGAGGCTGAGGCCCACCTCATGGTCCTGGCCAGCAGTGCCCAAAGCCACGTGCCCAGCATCTGCTGAGCATCAGGAACTGAGAGGCTCAGCATGCAGGTCAGAATCGTGGACCATGGGACCTGTGGCCGTAGAATCCCAGGGTCCTGGGCTCAGGGTCTGAGGACGGGGCGGTAGGGGGCCGGGGCTTAGCATCTCTGAACTGCAGGCCCGGAAGGGCTTCAGAAGGGCCTAAGGTTTGCAGCTAAAACTCCTGACTGCTTTAGAGGTGAAAGGGCATCTACACATATGTCCTGCGGCTGTGTCCCCTCCCGGGAACGAGTCATTCCGCTCTGCTGGGGGATTAGTTAGCGCCATCCCAGGGCCCCACCTGCTGTGTCTAGGCTTGCATTTCCGGGCACCCCCTGGGGTCCCTGCCTGGCTCCCTCCCACCATCCTGCCATGTCCCCTGGGGTGGGGCCTATCCTGGGTCTGCGGTACAAGCTCTTCCCTGTGGAGAGCAGTGAAGAGAATCTCTCTTTGGTGCGAAGAAGGTGTCCCTCTCCTTGTAAGACTGGGGCTGCAGGGGGTCCCACACAGCCAGAGTGGGCGCCTGGGAAGAAAACAGTCCTCCGATGTTCAAGAGCTGCTGATTCCTGGTCCCCACTGCTTTCCCACCTCCCTCTTAGGCCTGGGGGTCTCTACCCACTGCTGTCCTGACCTCACCTACCTCCTCCCTGTCCTGTGAAGGCCCCTGGCCCAGGCCAGCCCCTGAGCCCCCTGTGTTTCCCTTACCAGCCTGCCCTCATCCTGCGGGCTCCCTCCCTCCTCGGGCAAGGTCAGGCACGTGCCCCATAACAGTGGCAGGTTCTGAGACTTGGGGACTCGAGTGGGACGTTGTGGTTGGTGTGTGTGGAGGTCACGCTGCTCTTCCCTTCTGGCCCCAAATTGCCATCTTGGCCTCCTCAAGGAGCTCGGAGACCCCTGCACAGATTCTCTTCAGGCTCTCTGGCTTTGTCCTAAGCCTGGTCCCAAGGGCCATGGTCAGAGGGGCTGCCTGGCTCCCCGCCGAGAGCTTGGCCTATGTTGGGCCCAGAGACCTTCACCTCGGCAGGGTGGGAGTGGAGGGGAGAGGGGGGGATGCAATAGAACCACATTGAAGAAAAAACATTCGAAAACAGTAAAATAAAACAGCACAACCCAAACAATTAAAGATGAGTGTTTCTAGATCCGAAATCTCAGGGGCATGGGACAAATCCTTTTTTGCCCTTTCTCTGGGTTGCCCTTTGCTACCTCTGAGGGCCCTGCCCGGTTACAGAGCTGCCAGAACACAAGTTTGCCAGCTTCTCTGCAACCTGGGCAGCCCTGGGGTTCGTTATGTTAAAAAAGTATAGGTCTGCAGATGTTTATTTTTTGACTTTTATTTTTCTTTTCTCCCCCTTCAGTACGGACAAGGACCAACCTTCAAGTGAGTACCTTCATAGCATCAGGAAGTCTCTTTCTGTCTGATCTGGGATGAAACACACTTAATCCTACGGAGGCTGATGGGAGCTCTTGCCAATGCCCTCTGCGGATTGCTCTTTCTGTCTGGAGCCTTATTCTTGTCCATTTGTTTGTCCTTCTGTCTACCTGTCTGTCTGTCAGTGGAGCTGGCTGTGCTCTCTCCTGATGCAACTCACATGGGAAGAGAGGTTTCTGTTCCACATGAAAGGTAATGGTGGTGTGGTTGAGCGCTTGGGCTCTGGAACAGGCGGCCTGGGTTCAGACCTAAATTGTCCACGCATTTGCTGTGTGAACCTGGGCAAGTGTCTTAACCTGTCTGTGCCATAGCGTCTTCCTCTGCAAGACAGGACAAGTACTAGCACCCGTCTCTTATGCTGAAGGGGAGAGCTAAAGGGGAGAACTGGTAACTGTGCTTAGGGCATCGTGAGCACTCTGCTACTGTGTCTGCCACTGTTGGGACAGAGCTCTTCACCAGTTGACCGATTGATCCAGCCACTACTTCTCCTGGTCATCCATTTTCCTGCTCCGTTGGCCTAGCCATCTCTTCCTCCAAACACTTCTCTGGACACTGTTTTGCCTCCCTGCGCCCTCCCCACTTGGACACAGAGCTGTAGGAACAGGGGGTGGCATGGGGGCTTCTCTACTGCAGAGGGGAGTGGTATGGCCTCTAGGGGACTTCTGAAAATAGGGGCAGAGGGATGCCAAATGCGGGGAGAGAGCAGAGCGGAGGGGCAGGGGAGGGCGGGCCAGACGCCTGTGCAGGCGTGGGAGTGGGGAGAAGAATCTGAGGACTTGGGGGGCCCACCAGGGAGCTGGGCGTTTTGTGGGGAGTGGGGGGCGTGTCACGCCATTTGGGGTAGGAGCATTCCTGGATACACTTTCCGGCACATTCTGCCAGCCCTGGCCTGCATCCTCACAGCATGGACTTGCTCGCGTGTCTTGGCTCATCCAGTGGTACAATTTCTCTGGGCGCAGGCCGGGAGGCTGGAAGGGACTGTGGGGTTCCCATCGGGTTCACCAATCTGTAGGGGCATCTTAACCCGCAGGGTGCTATAGAATTGGGGCTACTTTTCCCACTTCCCTAGTGAGAGAACCAGGGCACAGAAGGCAAAGCAGCTCACTCGGGGTCACACAGCTGCTAAGTGGCAGAATCGGGGTGAACTTGGACCTTTTCATGGAACAGCCCCAAACGCACAGTCCAGACATTCAGTGACCAGGGAGCAGGCGCCCGTGGGAGCAGCGTGGGCCGAGACAGCAGGAGTCCGCCTTGCATGGAAGGACATGGGCCCCCAGGGCTGGCCCCAGTAGTGGTCGGAACCAGCGGGGATCCGAGCTTCTGAGATGTTTCCTCTGCCCGCCGGCACCCTTGGGACCAGCTCAGGGTGCCAGCATCTTCCGGGCCGCAGGTTCAGACGCGTGGAGAGGGCTAGCACCTCGCCCTGATGACGGGCTCCGCTTCAGTCAGGCCCTGCTGCTGGATAGCCAACTGTGGGGCTCCCACTGCACCGTGGGGACAGAGTGGGGAGCAGTGGGGTGGAAGGGCTGGTGACCACTGTGCGCCCAGTCAGGGTGCTAACTGTGGTATCTGCTTCCAGATCTGATGTTTGCAATGACCCGTCCTAGTGGGTATGATTAGCTGCACCTTGCAGATGAGGAAACGGAGGCACAGAGAGGTCAGGCAACTGTCTCCAGGCCACACAGCAAGGGGGAGCAGCGACTCAAACCCTGGCCAGTTTTAATCAAGAACTCCTAGATAAGAGGGCATCTCCCTCTGGACTGGAGACTCTAAGAAACCTTTGTGGGGGGGAAATTAAACCCCTGTTGGGCATAAAGGTAACGGCATCATAATGAGGTGTTTGTTGGATCTGCCTCTGCAGAGGACGTGGTGGATGAATTATTTAACCTGGCTCCCGAGAAAGTGAACGCGGTGAAAGCGGTAAGGGAGACCTAAGCTCAGGGCTGCTCCCCAGACCCCCACTGCCTGCCTCCCCACTGTCCCGCCCACCTGCATTTGTACTGCCAGGGGAAGGGAATGGGGGCTTGCTCCACACCCGCTGTGGGCGGGTCCTGCGGGGTCTCTCCGCCTCTTTGGTGGAGGCTGCAGAGCAGAGCCCCCGGCCGTGTCCCTGTCTGTCCCCGGGCAGGCCATCGTCAACTTCGTCAACCAGAAGCTGGAGCGCTTGGGCCTGAGTGTGCAGAGCCCGGACACCCAGGTAGGACCACCAGGTTGCGGGCGGGGAGGTGCTTACCAGGGCCTGGGAGCCTGTGTGCCCCCAGGGACCCCGACACACTATGCGGTCTGGGGCTGGTCACCTCGTGGGATCCCGGGGTCCTCCCCGGCCAGTGGGGGTGCTGCTTGCAGGCCACTTCGCTGGCGAGGAACTCTGTGGGTACTCCTTAGGGTGGGGACCCTGGGAATGC
>PVIY010041057.1:0-21918 GCA_004026745.1 Myrmecophaga tridactyla | reverse complement strand
GTAGGTAGATGAGTAAAAATATCTGAAATGAAACCACTGGAGATTGGGAATCTTTGCAGTGATATTTTAGTCTCCCAATTTTATTTTTGCTTTCTATCTGTGGATATGGTAACTTCAAGATGACAAATTCATTGAAATGTTTGAACCACATTTTTTCTTCTCTTAATAGGGTTAGAGCCATGGATAAACCTATATGATCCCTTAAATTATTTTAAACATTCCCTTGCTCTGTTTCTAGGAAATGTGATGTGAAACTTCAGTGATGAATGGGTGTGCAGCTAAAATATATTCAGAAATTAAAATGGTGATCTGTTTAACTATATTCAGATTATAAGGATATCAGAGATATCAAGAAGATGCTATATAAAATATCATAGGAATTTGTATGATAGGAATGATATTTTATATTTTATCACAATTAAGAGTGGAATCATGATACAGGTATATATCATTGTTTAATCTAGCTTTATAATTTCTTTTTTTCATTGTAGGTAGCCTACTCTAAAATGATGAAACTTTTTCTTGCAGCTTTTACTTAATTCATCATACAAAGTGACAACTAAGATTTTCTTTTCACTTCCATAAGGTCAATTTTCTCTAAACCAATCCTTTCCCATGGAAGGAAAATGTAATAGCCTTATTTTTGTTCTATTCCTATTTACCTATCTCACCACTTATACTAAATATGAAAAGCATTAAGCGTACCTACTGTTCAATAACTTTTCCTGTTGACAATCCCTCTCCAGTGATAAATAAATATTAATTAACCTTCAAGTCAATGAAAATTATGACCTATTCATAATAATAATTTTTCATATTTTCCTCCTTCCCCATGTAATAATCTATGCTTTATTGTCACATAATCACCTTATAAACTAATCCAATGCCCTTTCTCTACTTTCTTTCCATAATTTTGTCTTATAAAACCACAACTTTGATTAAATTCAATTAATAGATTCTCTTTTCATGCATATGGTCAGATCAGGTATGTGGTTAGAACAAAGCACAACTCTCTCCTTTCACTTTATATTAATGTTCTCATATATTAAACTGGGAACACTATTTTAAAATTGTCATTGCACTTTCATAAAGCCTGCTATATAAACTTCCAAAACAAATATCTCTAATTTTTTCTTTCCTAAAATTTACTCTATCTTCCCTACTATCTTGCTCCATCACCTTATAGTTTTGAGTTGAAATATAAGGAAATTAAAAGAGATAAGACAAGAACACTTTCATATTTCTGTTAGAACTAATTTTTGAATTTTCTTTTAATTAGTTACCATTATAAGTATTATTATCATCACATGGAATATATCTAATTATATTTGACTTAATAATTAAGAAAATTAGGAGGCTACATATCCTGATTTAGGTAGCTAACTCATTTACAGAAAAAAATTGTTTTCAGGAGAAATTCTTCTCAGAATTTCATGTTTTTATGTTTTATTAGTTATGTCCTATACCTTAAATTTAAACTATCCTTAAGTCTTTTAGCATAATGATAGCTTATCTTTATAGATTTTCATGAAGGAATAAAGGAGAATTTGTGTGTTTTTTAATGTTATACCACCTTTAAAACTTTACACTATTTTTGTCACAAGATGTCACTATAATTCTGCAATATACTTTGCTTGCTTTTAAATACCAGGTGTTCTTAAATAGGAAATGATGCCCCTGAGGGACATCTTCTCTCTAGTGAATGCACTTTATGCCTACCTGAATGTTTCTGTTTGGAGGTCATTATGGTTTATTTTTCAAAACAACTTTCTCTGGGTAGATCTTTTTTCTCTGCAGTCCCTTCCTTGCAAAAAGTTTAAACAAACTTTTTCCTCCAATAAAGGGGGAGGTCCTCATTAGAATAATTCTAATTAATTGTCTAGTAATACTTTCAAGAAAAAGTTAAAATCTTTCTTGTTATTGAATTTCAGGCACTTACTAATTAGTTGTGGATATGTAACTGGTGCCAAACTCTGAAATCTGTTCTAGAACTAATTGTTGCAATGTACATTGAAATTTCTTGCTTTTTTTGTATATATACCATTTTTCACAAAAATGAAAAAAGAAAGAAGACTATAATAGAGAAGATAGGATCTAACAAATGAATATGACTGCCAAATCAATATATTGATATTTCTTTTAGTCTCCAGTGTCTTGGAGCAGCTTGAAGAAACAATGAAAAACTGTGGAACTGTAACCCACACCAAACTTTAAAATCTGTTGCATAACTACTTGTTAAAATGTACTTGGGAATTTATTGCTTTTTTGTAAATGTGTTATTTTTCACAAAACTAAGTTAAAGATAGATTCCCAGGCATGAAGTCACAAGCCCAATATCGCCTATATTTGTAATTAAATTTGTTTCTCACTGTTTTGGTGTTCTGCAACTACTAGGCACTACTTTCTAAAATTGCATTCCTTTTATGCATCTTAAATCTGTTTCTCTATACTGTAACACATCTCTCATGTGTTTACTCACTATAATCGTTATTATGGCTCATTTGGTGTTATCAATCAGGACTTCACTTATATTTGCAAATGAGAGTTGGCTCTCATAATTTGCCTCAATGTTGTCAGTTATATATACTGGGTCACCTTTGTAGCCATCTGCCAGATTTTGCCTTCTCCTCCTTGTCCTGTCTTGCTTATATATGTGCAGATGGTTCAGTGTGTTTCCATTTCACAGAGCTGCAGTGATCTTAGGTCTCATGGAAAGACCTGATCATATATTGAAGTTGAAACCAGGAACAAGCAATTTCATCCCTTTATCAGGCTGGGACTCTCAGTGCTGGAGGACCACTATCCCCAATCCAGGGATGTATAAATGCAAAACTCCATGTGAAGTTGGTCCTAGAAAACCATCATTCATTGGCCCTAACCCCAGCAGTTGGCCTTCCAAACGACTAGCCAAAATGGGAATGATGTATTTTCTTCTGCTATTTTGAACAGTTTGTGCTATGTAAGTAATGAAATGGTCATTTGTTGAAAATTTCTCTTGTGCCTGAGCCTGTGTTCCCACAAACTCTGTGGGAACTCATTCCACAAAGCACAGTCAGGGACAACCTATATGTCCATCCCCCATTATGACTGACTGACTCATCTAACAATCCCTATCCTAGCACCAAGAAGAAGAATTAAAATATGAATTATTTTCACATTCACCTGAAAATATCAACTAAAAGGTTAAAAAAATACCTCAGGTATGTCAGTGGTTTAACAGTGTTAAATAAATACTTTACACTCATATCACATTACAATTTTGTGGTCAGTGATTAAGAAATGGTGTCTACTTTCCACCACCAAAGAGCCCTGCTTTTTCTCTAAGTCCTCCTGGTATCCTCCATCTGGATCTTCAGCATTCAGTGGACTGAGAATTTAAGATAAAAACAGAAAAAGGAAGCCAACCCCCTCTTAATAGCTATGACAAGTAAGCCTTTTGCACTTAAACTTTATAAGTTCTGTAATTATTTTTGTAGTTGTTTTGTATATGCCCTAAGTTCTTGCAAGTAAATAATCATAATGCTTATCTAAAGAGACAGTTTTCCTTTTATTTTTGCAGTCTTTATTTCATTTTCACTTGCCCAATAGCTCTGGTGAGAACCTACTGTTCAATATTTAATAGATAGAGTGAAAACAGGCATCCTTACCTTGCTCTAAATCTTAAGAAAGAGGCTTCCATATTGTACCACAAATTTTAATTTTAGCTGTAGAAATTTCATAAGTGTTATTTTTTCCAAATTGAATCAGATCCCTTTTAATTCTAGTTTGCTAAATGTACCAACCGTACATTCTGGGGATAATCTTTACTTTACCTGTCTCTTCATGATTTGGAGTCACATGCTCTAATTTACTTTCAAGGATTTTAGTTCTATGTTCATGAGTCACATTAGTGGTTCATAAAAATGGTTTGGTCATAAATTGTTTGACTTTATATATGGTTTAACCTTTCTCCTTTGTTTTCTGAAATGATTTATTGTGTAATATTGCCACTATTTATTTCTTAAATGCTTGATAGAATTCCCTTATAAAACCATAAGTGCCTGAAAATTGTCTCTGTAGATAAATTTTTAAAGACCAATTCAACAAATTTATAAGGCATAGAGCTATTGAAATTATGTTTCATTTTGCCCAAATTTTGACCATTTTTCTTAAGTGTTGGAATTTGTTTGCATAAATACTTAAATAATTTCCTATGGTATTCATATAAACTTTGATATTACCTTCTTTCATATTTAATTTGCATTTAGTGTTTCCTTTATTTCTTTTTTCTTTGTGTCTCATAAGTGTTCAATAATTTCATTGATATATTTCAAATAAATGGTTTTTTACTCATGTTGATTTTGTGTGCTATTTGTATATTTTATTTTGTTGATTCCTGCTCTTGACTTTATTTCATTTGTATTACTTTCTATCCCATTTTTTACTATTTTTCTAGCCTAAGTCAAAAGCTAAGATTGTTTGCTTAAAAACTTTGCTCTTACAACATCAGCATTTAAAATTCTACATTTCTTATTAACTATGCTATGGTTATATTCCATATGTTTTGAAACTTTGTATTTTCATGATCATTCATAACTATGTGTTTTCTAAATTATCTTGTATTGTATTCTTTGACCCATGTTTAAGGATTATATCAATCAAAGAGTAAATATGTTAGATCTTATAGATATATTATTTTTGTTGGTGTCTAATTTAATTATATTCAGAAGAAATAAAAGATATAATTTCAACCCTTTAAATTTTACAGATACCTGATCTATAACCCAGCATGTGGATTATCTTTTAAATATGTCAAGTGCACATGAAAAATTTGTATTTTATGAGCTTGTTATAGGTAAGATTATTCAGGTTACCTATTTTTCATCTATTCATTTCCCGATATTTTAATTTTTCCATCAATGACTGAAAAATTGGTATTAAAATTCCCTACTTGGTTGTAGAGTGATCATTTAATTTGTGCTTCTTTTATTTTGAACCCCTATTTTTTCTGATATTTATGACTTCTTAATGAATTAACTCTTCTTTTCAGTGATACATTTCATTTTAAAATTAATTATATCTGAAAACAATTGCAGCCACTTTATACTTCCTATGATTGCTGTTTGCATGGCCATTTTTTCTTATTCATTTATCTTTAATCTATTTCTACCTTTTAGCTTTAAAATCATTCTCATGTAGATAGCATGTATTGTCTTGATTTTGACTCTCTCCAAGCTCATCCTATTTGGATTTCTTTGATTTTCTTAGAAATATATCTCCAAATATTTCATTAAATTTCAGATGTTTTAGTCATTAATTCTTAATTCTTCAATATTTTCCTTAACATTTCCTCTATTTTCTCTCCCCTGTAACTTCTAATAAATATACAATGTAATGTGTTTATTGGTATGCTTGATGGTACCTCTCAAATCTCTTTGTGGTCAATTTTCTTTCTTGTGTCTATTAATCAGCATGGAAAATTTCAACTGTCTTAACTTTAAATTCAGCAATTCTTTCTTCTGTCAACTCCAATCTGACAAACTATAGCATTTAGGACTAGGAGGAAACATGAATTTGCTGTGAGCAATTAGACAAATATCCAATGTAAACTAATAAATGATAAATCCATGAACGCATGCCTAGAACAAGTGATATACACAATTATATACAGAGAGTAGGTCCAAGAAGGCCCTGTGATTTCACAATATGTTGTTCTTTAGGTTCACAATAAAACTGGCTATGTACAGAAGGAGACCACAAGCACAGAATGTATGTTCAACAACAGTTAAAAGTGTTTCCTTTCAGGCTTTGTTTTGGTTGTTGTGGTAGAATTGGACATCAAGGGACAACATATTAAAATATTCAAATGACCAGATTTCAACAAAAAAATAAATAGCCCTACAAATAAACATGAAAGAGTAGCCCACTCAAAGGAATGAAAGAAAAGAAAAGAAACCATTAAGGAAGAATAGATATTCAATATGTCAGGAAGTGCTTTATAATCTGTCTTAAATATGTTCAAGAAGCTAAAAGAAATCACAAAAAACTAAAGGAAATCAGGAAAATATTATATGTAGCAAATGAGAATTTCAATACAGTGATTGAAATTATTAGAAGAAACCAAATAGAAATACTGGAAGTAAAAAGAGAAGTGACTGAAATTTAAAGGAATCCCTTTGAATGGTTCCTTCAGTTGTTGAACATACATTCTGTGCTTGTGATCTCCTTCTGTGCATAGCCAGTTTGTTGTGAATCTAAAGAACAACCTATTGTGAGATCATAAGGCTTTCTTGGATCTCCTCTCTGTATATAACTGTGTATATCACTTGTCCTAGGCATGCATTCATGGCTTTATCATTTATTAGTTTAGATTGAATATTTGTCTAATTGCTCACAGCAAATTCATGTTTCCTCATAGTCCTAAATGCTATAATTTGTCTTAATCTGTAGTCCTTTGCCCCAGGCAGCTGTCCCAGGCAGCTGTGGCTTTATTGTTCTCTTCTGGTGTTTAGCATCTGCTTCCACTCTTTAGAGCAAGTTCTGAGACTGACAGACCAAAAATGTGCATCCTAGATTATTCCTTTAGGCACTCCCTGGTGATATTGAAGCAAATATACATACACTCCAATATGCCCACATGGATTACTCTGCTCCCTCTACAATCTGAGACATTTACTGGGAGTTTGGTATTAGGATGCCCCAGCCTAAGGAGGGAGTGGGGGGAATGGCAAGTAAACTCAACAGTTTTTCTTCAAAATTTAAATAGTCATTTTCTTTGATTTTGGGCTCACTCAGTGCAACCCTTTTGACTGTGTTCCAGAGTTCTCTTTTTTAAATGTTTCTGTGAAAGGAAGGATACCCAAGGTCTCTTATTTTCCCATCTTGCTACTAAAAAAGCACAGAAAAACTCTTATTCTGAATTTTTAAACAGACTTCCATTATGGAATTTTAAGACTTTTTAAAACTATTATTCAACATTCTCTACTAATTCTTTTAAACCACATCTCATTCTTAGACTTTTATTTTTGGGGGGTGCATAGTCTGGGAATTGAACCTGGGTACTCCTGCATTGAAGACAAAATTCTATCACTGAATGACCAGTGTACCCCATTCTTAGACTTTTAATATGTGTTACTGTCTTTCTACATTGAAAAGTGTATTTTAGTTACTTTTTAAAGAATGTTTTTAGATGGTAGATTTTGAAATTTTTTTGCATATCTGAAAATATCTCCTTTTCTGTTAGAAAGCAATGTTCTCTGTCTAGAAATAAGGCTCTCCCTTCTGAGCATACTAGTTAAAAATAAAGGCCATCAGTGATAGTATAAAGGAAGAAAAATGCATACACTCATTCAGTTATTTAGTATCTTCTTTCAAGTTGTATGTATATTTGACTTCATTAAAATATATTATCTCTGATTATCTGATAGTTATAAATTCAAACAATATGGGAAGTAAATGTATTAGCTAGCTGATTCTTTACAGAAAAACTTTGCTAAGCCTTGCTTTAAAACAAGTTAAATGTAACTATTCAAAATTCTGCTAGCAATTTGTGCTGGCCTCAGCTCAAAAGGTTCTTCCATGTTCTATTTGATGTTTTCTAAACTTTTTAAAGTGTTTAGTCATCAGCTAGGATAGTTAGGGACATACTCCATTTATTCTTTTCATCCTCAAGAAGGTTGATATAGGCTTTCCCTTACAGTGTGGAAGAATTGTCAGCAATAAAATTATTAAAATTTTTCTCAATATGGGCATTCATTTTCCAATTTTACACTTAACCAAATGATGCTGGAATAAACATTGCTGTATAGTCATTTTTAAATTAATTGCTTTTGGACATATATTCCTATGCATTCATGCATTTTTTTCGTGATAAAATTTTCCAGTAATGACTCTGCAGGGTCTAAGGGTTTTTTATTGTTTTATTTAAATTTCAAATAAGGAATGTCATTTTGGGTTCCAGAAAGGTTTCAAAGAAAGTCTAAAAAATATCATGATTTCAATTATAGGACATAAAATATGTGCCATCATCTTGGTCAGGTGTGCATCTCAATTTACCAGTTTATAGTGAGCGGTTAAGATGTATCTTTAAAATTAGGAATTTTAAATAATTTTTTAAAATTGGCATAACTCTGAGGATATGAGTCCATTAAAAATGGTAACATACAAATGTAAGGAAAGATTAAAAAGTAAATTTCAATTAAAATTACATGTAAATTAAATGCACAACACAATAATCTGTGTTTGTTAAACTGTCTCATAATGTAGATGATTTGGGAAGGTATTTTCTCAGTGTCTCTATAACATCTTTGTTCTGCAGACTTTATGACATAGGATTAAACACTGGAGTCAAAATGGAGTAGAAAAGAGAGAGCAACTTGTCTGTTCCTTCAGATTGATCAGATTTTCATTTCAAGTAGGTGATAGTAACTGATCCATAGAATAAATCTACAACTAAGACGTAGGAACAGCAGGTGGAAAAGGATTTGTTTTTTCCTGTTTTTGATGGCAACTTCAGGATGATTGATATAATTATTTTATATAGGACCAAAGTATCATCAGAAATGGAACAGGGACAACCTCCCCACTTAGCAAGTCTCTTTTCTTTCTTTCATATATTGTCCACCTTTTAATTCTCAAATGCATTCTTGAAACTTTTCTTTAATTTACACAATGCATTTTATTTTCTATTAGCCAATTTTATTCATATTCCTCTCTTTACTAAGGTTGGAATTCAAGCTCCATCATTAAAATAACTCCCTGCACCATCTCTGACATTCTTTCCCACATTCTCTTCATGATAAAGTAGAGTCTAATTGCTAATTGTGCTATAAAGTTGGAGAAAAAGTAGAGAAAATATACTATGGAAATTTATACTAAATTAATTGCTGGCTTGCTCTTCATAGTTACCAGTTTAAACTGAGACCGAAGAAATGCATGATTTTTTGAGCATTACTCAGATGCTCTAAGGCAGGGTCTAAAGAAGAAATAGATGTCTATTTCTATTTCAGTCACTGCTCCCCAAACTTAAAAATATTCTGCTTCCCATCTCTAATGCCATCTCCTTAAATCAATCTATCCTCTTAATTCTGGGATTACTTCAATGAACTCATGTTTTAGTTTGTAAGTTGATGGAATTTGATATACCATAAATGGAACAGCTTTCAAAAAGAAAATTTAATAAGTTAGAGTTTACAATTCTAAGCATATGAAAATATCCAAACTAAGGCAGTCATGGAAAGACACCTTAATTTAATTCAAGAAAGGCCAATGGGTCTGGAATCACTTTGTCAGCTGGGTAGTCACATGGCTGGCATCTGCTGGCCCCTTGTTCCTGGAGTCCATTGCTTTCAGCCTCTGTTTCTGTGAGGTTTCCTCACTTTGCTTCTCCAGGCCTGACTTTCATACCTTGGCTTCCCTTGGCTCTCTCCAGATTCTGTCCTGGTTAACACATAATGGTGATGTCTTCTGGGTGCCAAACATCTTTACACATATGTCCCTCTGTTCTTTAAGTTTCAGCATCTATGTCAGCTCTTCTCTGAAGAGTCCATTGACTATATCATTTCTGGGGTTTCTCTGAAATGTTTCTCATTTTAAAGCCTCTAATAAACTAATCAAGACTAATCTTTAATGGGTGTGGTCACGTGTCCATTTAATGACAAGGTCACACCCACATTTGGGTGTGTCACATCTCCATGAAGATAATCTAATCAAATGTTTCCAACCTGCAATCTTGAATTAGGATTAAAAGAAACAGCTACCTCCACAAGATTGAGTCAGGGTTAAACATGGCTTGTCTGGGGTACATAATAGCTTCAAACCAGCATAAACTCACCTCAACACAAGTGATTCTCCTCAATAAATAGTGTGAAAATTTAAAAGGTGAAAATTCCATCATTTAGCATCCCTGTTGAAAATGCTTCTATCAATTCCTATTGCATTTAAACAAATTCAAATTCCTTCTCACAGATAACACACGCCTATATAATTTGGCCTCGGTCAATCTTTTTCACCTTAACTGCTACACTCTTTCCTCATTTTCCCCTATACATTAGTTCTTCTTTAGCTTTGGAAGAAATATATCTTAAATACTTCCACTTTTTTCTTTTGTCTAGAATGTTCTTCACATGACTAATTTTTCTAATTAAGATTATGACCAGGCATCACTTCATTGAAGAGACCTTCTGAGTTTAATGGTACAGATTATATTAGTACCATTGAATTGCATTTTAGTTTGCAAGCTGCTGGAATGAACTATACCAGAAATGGAATGGCTTTTAAAAAGGGGAACTTATTAAGTTGGTACTTTACAGTTCTAAGGCCATGAAAATATCCAAATTAAAGCAAGGATATAAAAATGTCCAATCCAAGGCATCCAGGCAAAGATATACTGGTTCAAGAAGCCCAATGACCTTCAGAGTTTCTCTCTCAGCTGGAGAAGCATATGGTCAGTTCTGCTAGGTTTCTCTTCAGCAGCTTCCCCATGGCTGTTTCCATTCTGTAGGCCCTTTTGGTTCTGGTGATTCTCATGGCTCTAGTGATGCTCCAGCCTTTTCCAAAATGATTCCCTCTTAAAGGGCTCCAGTAAGTAACCCCACCTTGCATGAATGGAGACACATAACCATGGAAACCATCTAATCAAAAATTACCACCCACAATTGGGTGGGTCACATCTCCATTGAAATAATCAGAAAAGTCACACATATTTTTCTGGGATACATAATAGCTCCAAACTGGCACAAATTATATTAGTACCAATGTGTGAGTTGTTCCTTAATCATATGCTTACTTTTTTGTTTTAAAAGATAATGTTTATGACCATATATTTCATTACTGATGAGGAAATTGATACTCAAAATGCTTATATAACTTCCCCAACTTACAAAGAGTCTAGATTTCAGCTCTATGCCATTTTTTCTTCCAAATCCTTAGGTATATATACCTTACTAGTTCTTTAGAACTAGATGAAACAATACTAGGTGATCTCAACTATTGTCTGTTAAGTATATGCCATGCACAGTCCTCTGATTGTATTGCAAGTTAAGATTCTTATTTTATGACCATGAAAATATATACTCTCTAATGCCATATGTGGTTTATTATTAATTAACACATTAATTGTTGAACATATTCTTTTATTTTTCAAGCCTGAAACATTTTCTTCTCTTCAATTGGTCTTCCTGTTAGCTCATAGAAATGCCAGTGAATTATTTTTTGGGTGTATTTTTTTCAAGGACTTTTGTTTCTACTTAGTAAGAAAGGGAATTAAACAGAGCCACATTATTAAATGTATACTGGACTGGGAAATAAGTTTTGTTAGGTATAAGCTTGCATATGCTGTTTTACACACCTAATATAAACCACTTTACTTCACATATCCTATCTCTGCTCCCTTGTCTTTATCTTAGAGAAAAAAGTAACAAGTCATGTAAGAATGTGAGTGAAGTATAAAGGCACTTCACAGAATGTTGTATATACAAAATATATTAATAGCAGATGCCTCAAATTGGAAATCCCAACTCAATTCACTATCAGATTGATGAGCTTCTATAAATCTGCTTCCAACCAATTTGGCCATAATATTACCCCTGGCATATAAAATCCTACTATATTTTCCACTGATCAGCCCTTGGAACTGCTATTTGACTATTCATATGTCTTTTCTATCTTTGATATTACATCTCATGATTTGTGTTTAAAGAATATAGCAAAAGACTATGCCCCAAAATATGAAACTCCATGTTAGACATGAGGTCACTAAATGATTCCACATGAGACAGCAAGTTAAAGCTTAATAGTTTATTGCCAAAGAGAAAGAAACAGAGAGCATAAGTAGAGCAGGCAGGTGGGATCCAGGAAACCTGCTATAGAAAGGAAAAGGAAAAATACCTCCCAATTCTCCTTCTGATAGCTTGTGGTTTTAAAGGAAAACCATGCCAAGAGGCGTGGGGGTGACAGGTGGCTGCAGTTGTCACCAGGAGACATCAGGCTGATGCAGATCATGACTTCATGCTCATGGTTTTGCGGCCTGGCCTCTGGTGGGTAGGGTGTCAGCATATCTGTGCTCATTATCTTTCTGTCACATCAGGCCCTGTTAGAAGAGCTGCTGAGGGAGAGAAACTAAAGGGACCCCCATGTCACAGAATCCATTTTATATGTCAAGTTTTATTTTCTGATACCTGACATTCCTGCCATTTTATTTTAATAAAGTTGACTGCAGCTGGTGTTATGTTTGGGGGGAAGATTTAGCTTAGCTCAAAGCAATTTTGGGAAGGAGCAGGGATGTTGCATTCCCTTTTTGGCTACTTCCTGCTGTCAAAGGGTTGGAATTGGGGAAGGAAAAATTGCTTTCAGCCAGGCAGAGGCATCATTAATTGGGCTTCTACAAGAACATGTTTTAAGTTTTTGTTGTAGCAGGAATGTTTTCAGAATTTTGCTGTTTTTCTCATGGCTACTATTGACCTGTGAACAAACTTACATAGACAGTGTGAGAGGCAGGAGGCTAGGAGAAAAATTAGTAGGAGGAAAATTAAAGATGAATGAATTGTTAACAAGATTTAAGGGCCAAAGGGATGAATTGATGAAATCAGTCATTATTTTTGGAGAGTTTATCATCTTCACGTTTCAGAGCTTCTTTGGCATTGGAACAATTTAGAGATTTTAAGTTTCAGAAAAGCAAGCTTAATAAGTACATTAGATATTTTTTAGGGTGCCTAGAAACACTGTTGGTTGGGATTTGCCATATTGTGGCAGTCTGTTGATGGTTGCATAAGAGTAACCTCCAGAATAACCTCTCAACTGGATTTGAAATTTTAGCCATTGCAACTCTATTTCTTTTTCCCCTTTTTGTTAGTTCATCCATGTCAAGGTTAGCTTCATCTTTAGAGATTATGCTCACAGCACCAGAGCCAACCATGTTCTGTGATGATAAGGTTAGTTGTATTTCACATTATTAGTTGCCAGGTTTATATTCCTGGAAATTATGTCCCACACTGGGGGAAGTTCAAGTTTGACTTAAAGAGAGACCACATTTAAGCAACAGCAGAGATCTTCTGGAGATGGCTCTGAGGCACTAATTCTAAGTAGGTTTAGTTTATATTATATAAGTTTCATAAGGGGAAGCAAGTCTTAAAATTTGACATCTTGGCCTCCTGGGGAATTTCTAATAGTTTGCAGACACTTTTTTATTTTTTTGCCCCAAACACTTTTAAATGTATAAAATATTAACTTGTACAAAACATTAAGACATTGTTCCTTATTCCAGGTTTTATATTAAATAAAGATGAATTAGGTTGTTTAATTTACTAGACAGATTAAATTAGATAGTGTTAATTTTGAACAAAATAAACATTTTTTGTCTCACACAAAAGTTAAAGCTTTAAAATACAGATAATATTATTTTTTGCCTTGTATGTTGATGTATTTTGGTTTTAATTATATCAGTTTTATTATATTTTAATTGGAGTTTGAGGGTTATATAAAGAGTAATGGATCACAGAATTTAATGATAATAGTCAATGCTTACAATTTGAGCTTTAATTTTTAAAAGTATTTTTAAATAAAGATTTTTTAGAAATGAAAACATTTGATAGTTGTTCATATAAAGAAATTATAGCAGAGTTTTTATTTTATTATATTTTTACACTTTTACCAGAGTTACGTTTTTAGCAAATAAAATATAATATATATATATTTGTTTAACTTTTCTTTTAAACTGGAGTACAGATATTTTTAGAGAAGTATTAGAGCAAGCTGACAATTGGCAGTTTGTATGATTTGTAGTCATTATGAAATAATTAAAACCATGACATCATAGCATTGCTTAACATCATATAGATTAGTATTAGGATATAATGTTGATAGTGAGAATATTGTTAAATTTTTAGGAATTTATACAGTGTTTAAATATATGAATATTAATTTGTGTTTAATTAGTAACAAGATAGAAATTTTTAACTATAGTAATATATTTTAAATACTTCTTTTGCCTTACGTTAAGTTATTTTGATGACTTAACACTTTATTTATATAAGGTGAAAAAACAAATTATTTGTAACAGGTTTTTTTCTGAAAGAGACTTGTTTTCTGAAATAAAGGATAATGATACCATAAACATTAATAAGTATATTTTGGATGTAAATTATTTTAGACACAATGTTTGGATGATTAACAAAAAATTTTTTCAGAATATTTTATATTAAGAGCATACTAACAATTCATGTCACTAGAACACAGAGAAAAATTAACCCTAGTTTTGTTTGAGTATTCAGCATATCAGAAAAGCTTTCCCTC
This sequence comes from Myrmecophaga tridactyla, assembly GCA_004026745.1. NCBI lineage: Eukaryota > Metazoa > Chordata > Mammalia > Pilosa > Myrmecophagidae > Myrmecophaga > Myrmecophaga tridactyla. The sequence continues at coordinate 7,650 of PVIY010041057.1, read as the reverse complement.
TTTTTTTGAATTATATGATAAACAGACCTATTAAAATTTGTTAGTAATGATTATGACAAACAGAATTTACTTTCATAAACTCCTTTTTTATAACTCTACAATCATTTTATGACAGAAGTTATTTTCATAAAATTTCTTTATAATATTTTATAATCATTTAGAAGTTATAATTAAAAGTGAATATGACAAAATTTATTTCATCCAACTCTTTATTTCTTTTTTATTCATTTAGGGCTTGTAATTTCCAATGACTATAACAAAAAATCATTTTTTAAACTTTTTATTACTTTCTTTATTCATTCGACCTATAGTTTTTATTTATTTAAACTGCATGTAATTATAAATAAATTTGATAGCACATTTATAAAGCTGTTGAACCTGTATTCTTTCTTTCAATAATAGTATTTATGAAGGGGAGAAGAGCCAGAGATTTATAAATCTGGGATCTACCTGAGACTCTTGAAAAGTTTCAGGCACTGAGTTTACTTCCCTGAAACCTATTGCCTCCAGATAAGTCCAGAAACATTAGGTGCCAGCTTTTTTCTCCAAGAATATCAACTAATTCCATCCTTCTATTTTATATTGTTGACATACCTTTTCAACAAGAAAAAGTTAGAATAGGGAAGATAGCTCAAAGACCCTAATAGATTGGGAGTAGAATCAAAGGAGGGGGAGTTATGACAGATAAGATAAGATTTAACAAAGAGTATGACTGTTGAATCACTATAGTGATATTTCTATTAGCTTCCATTATTTCCTTCCAACTAGAAAGGAAAACCTGAAAATGTGGAATGGTAACCCATACCAAACTTTGAAATCTGTTTTGTAACCAGAACATTGCTAAAATGTACTTTACAAATTATTGCTTTCTTTATACATATATTTCACAATAAAAAAGTTTTTTGAAAAGTAGAAATTTAAATTATAACAGTTTGCATTTGTTAAATAAATCAGTTCATTTCAGCATCTTCCTTAAGTATGAAAATTTTATTACTCTAGTTTTAGCTAATAGTAGAGTCCTGTACCTGTGGAAGCATTAAATTGTAAAATCCAGTTGACCCATCATGTAAAAGTTGAATATTGCCAAAATAATTTTAAAGTTGTATTAAATCATCCTTAGCATTCAACTGCCATTTTAAAAAACAGTACCCTTCATAGTTCATTTTTCCTCAGGTAGACTCAAAAAAATTCATTTCCAATTGAATAACAGATGAAAAATGACCTATTGTCCATCTACTATATCTATGGATTAACTTAAACCAAAAGTTAGAGGTTTGAATAACAATTTCATTTTCTTCATGGGCTCTATAGATCTGGAATTGAATCTGTACATTAAGGGAGTGAATCATCTCTACTACATTATGTTGCCTGAGCTAGGAAGACCTAAAGACTAGGAATATCTGGACAGCAGGGAGCTGACACCATTCAGAGTTTTCTTCACTTACAGAGCTGTTATGTTGGTTGCCACCTATGGACCAGAAAATTATGCATGGTCCAGATGGACTTTACAGCATCATGGCAGCCCCAGGGAGTTGGAAAATTTTATATAGAAGCTCATAACTTCAATAATAAGCATCTCAGACCAGAAGGTAGATGTTGTATTGCCTTTCTGACCCTGTCAAGCAGAAACAGCTACTCTTTCTGAACTGGCCTAGCAGTGTCATTTCTGCATTCTGTTCACCAATGTGTGTCAAAAATCCACACAGCTGCAATAAGGAAAGACGTCCTATTTATCAACAGGAGCAATGTCAAAGTGACATTACAATATAGATGTGGGTGAGCAGCACTGGTGCAGCCAACTATGGAAAACAAATTATGGCACAACTTGTGTTTTTTATTTTGTTTTATCATTTTAGTCTGTTTAATTTTTTTTTTAACTAAGACATATCATTGAATTCATTTATGCCCAATGCAAGGTCTAAGACATATTTACACTGAAGGTAATAAAGTTTAAACTCATATGCCCAAACCCATTAGCCCCAGCACTAGAGAATGCTGTCTTTTTCCACCATAATTACCCTTATTTCCATATCCCCTTTGCAATGTGATGTAGTAATTATGGGAATTTTAGGGACCTTGGCCAAAAATAAGTTGAGGATATGTTTAGTTTGGGGTTTATATGGTTTGTAGTCATTTCAGAATAGAGTTATCTTAATGCTAGCAAGGTTTTGCATACTGGTAAGTGGCATTCTATTTAGCAGGATTAGAAGTGCTTGATTCTAATGTCAATGAATTTCAAATTACACAACTGTTGCAAGGAATCAGGCTTTTGTTTCCTTGATCTGAAGAAAGGATAAGCTGTCCTTAGACATTTACAAGACATGCCACCAGTTGTGACTTTTCTATCTGAATCAACATAATCTTCTTGTTGTCCTGTACAATGTCAGCTGTTTGTGATATTTGTAAGATGGTAGACAGTTATCAATAGATAGTTAGAAAGGTGATAGTTAGATACACACACATATCCTTCATATGTATACGTATGTGATTAGATGTGATTTATTCCCTCTTTCATATTTCACACCTAATTTTGGATTTGAATTGTATTCTTTTTCCCAAAGACAACAGCACTATAGTAGTATGTTCATTTCCCAAGATACCTAGATCCATTCCTGAGTGCCATTTATCCCTTCAAAGTGAAAAAGCTATAAGTTTTTATCAGTTCAAGTCCATAATTCAAATATTTTCACTAATTTTGCTAATTCACAATATGTCTTCTCACACATAAGGTGAATTTATTATGCAATTGATATTCTCTTGGGTCCCTGACTAATTTCCTAGCTACAGGCCAAGTTTTATTTCTAAATCTTTTACTATAGCCTGAACCCCCTTATGCTGAATTCAAAGCCACCTGAGACAGAAAATATCTTTTGATGGCTTGGAAACCCTGCACCTACCTTATGGCAGACATTCAGTAAATGTGTGAAGAAATAGAACCAAAAAAACACCTTTCACTGAATATTCAGAAGCTCAAGTTCCATAGACTTAATGAAAGATTATTTTTCTGTCGGGTTTGAGACCCCAGTCCTCACTTTAATCTCACCCCATGGGAATGGTCTCAATGAATATGTTTTGTTTTGTGGACAGCTCAAACAAATACCATAAAATGGAGTAGCTTTAACAATGGGAACTTATTCCCACGTGGTTTGAGACTGGGAAAACGTCCAAATCGACATCATCAAGGCTATGCTTTCTCTGCAAACACTATGGTATTCTTGGGCTGGTAAAGGATCTTTGGTCCTTAGTTCCTCTGTCACATGGCACACATGGTGGCCTCTTTTGGCCTCTCCATTTTCTTCTGGATTCCATTGAATTTCAGCCTCTCTTTGCTCTTTTTGGCTTTCTTTGTGAGGGAGTTACCTGACAAAAAAATCATCAAAAATAATTTTCCAACACAGAATTTCAATAGTTTCATGGAGAAAAACTCTGATATAAGTTGAAATATTTCAAATAAAAATATCCAGGGACACTAAAGTTGAGAAAAAAATTGAGACTCCAGGTATAATTCAAAAGTTTTATATAAAATTATTGGGAGAAATTCAGTTTAGAGGATTGTTGAATTGGTGAATCAGCAGTGTGGCTACAATATATTTCTGTATTAAATGAAATGGAAACACGCTAAAATTGATATCTATGAAGAAAATAAAGGATAAATTTGGAAAAACAGAAGACAATGATATAGGGAATAGAGTAGGGGTATAATTTGGGGAAAAGGAGAAGTAAAGTGGTGGGGGATCATGGGTGAACTTTCCTCTGAGCCTTACCTCCCCCGGCAACTGAACCACTGTGACTATTCTAAGTCCCTTAATGTCAAACTGGAACTTTGGGTGGAGTGTGCTTCTCAGTGCCTAGTTACCTGAAGCAGCACTTCACTGTGGATACTAAAATTGTCCTATGTAATTTGATCAGTCACAGTAACTCATAATATTGGGGCCTGGTTTCTTTCTATTTCTGCTTATCTATAGTGGGGCTTTACATTCTCTTGATCCACTACTGGCAAGAGAAGTTACTTTTTCAGAGAGTCAAGTAGCATCTAAACTCTGTGAGGTAAGGTACCCTTGGAACAGTCTGCAGTAGAGACTCACAGTTTTCCCTCATCCATTTCCCACTTTTCTAAATCAGTTATATTGGCCCAGGGGGGTAGAAACATACAAAATACTGAGAAAAGCAAATCTAAAATCTAGGGTATGGGTGGGGGAAAAATGTTGTTGTGGGGCTATTGTTTGAATCCAAACCTCACAGTCATCCATGTGGGAATGACAAATGGCAGTATAAGTGCCCAAGCATATTTGTTTGTGGCTATGGATTTTAATATTTAGGAAATGCATGATAATTATAGAGAGTCAACCCTTATTCTCTATCCCTTTTCCACTTAGGTATCCCTGGGCCAAAACTGTTGATTGTGTTATGCTGATATGGAGGACAAATCTGAGCCTCTGCAAGGCTTTTACCAGTTATTCTTCTCCAAGATCTGATATCACATTGCAGAATCTTATTTTAAGAGCATATTTTAGGAGCTCTTCTAGGATTGAGACTCTTGGCCCTGTTCAAAAGAAGAATACTAACCAGGAAAAAAACTCCTTACAAAAAATAAATCATCTTATCCAGAAATAAAACAATATTCATGTTACTCAAAGATGAAACAATACTAGAAAGCAATTAGCTCACTTCCAAGTGTTTAACAGGCAAGATTATAGGATGCTTTTAATCAAATATGATCTTCTGGATCCTTCCTTGAAAAGAGACACTTAGATTATTTATGTGACTGTTATTTTTATTCTTTTAGAATCAGTGCAGAGGCAAGATTGTGGAGAATGAGGGTGAATTGACAAGTAAGGGATTGCTTTCCCAACACTTCTGCAGCAACATCTCAGATACTGACAGCCTATGCCAACTGTCTGAGGATGTCAGGTGTTAGAGTAAGTTCCTTTCAGAAAACAAAGTGCCCAGAGGGTAGGGTCACAGATAATGCAGTTATTATTATGTTGTTAATTTGAAAAAGGAAATTTTGCTGATGTGATTAAGTTTACTGACCAATTGATATGTGACACTCAGAAGGGAGATCGTGGCAGAGAGGATCTAGTTTGAGAACCATTTAAAAGAAGAGAATTTACTCCAACTGGTGGCACAAAAAGAAGTCAGAAAGGTAGTAAGTGTGAGGACATAACATAGCATTGTTGGTTTGAGGATACATGGGTACCTGTATGAGGAAGAATGCAGGAAACTGGAAACCAGGAAATGGAACCACCTGGGGAGGCATGCAACTAGAATCTGCAGTGTGAATGAGCTTGGAGATAGATTGAAAATCTCAAGATAGCTGACATACACTTAGAAACTATCTAATAGCCCTGGTTTTAAAAATCTCTGAAGAAGATTGTCTCTTTGAATCAAAGCAGTGATTTTTATCATTTCCTAGTATATTTATTTATTCAAGTAGTCATGTGCTGTCTTCTGCCTGATTTGGTGGTATATGTTTAGTATATCTCAAGACTTTGGCCTTAAATGATGGAAGGAAATATCCTTAGCTCTTACTGAGTGCCTACTATGAGTTCACAAGGTTACAAGGGAATTGAAGAAAGGAGTTGGTGATATGGTTCCTCAATCCAGTTCTGGATTTCTGCAACAGACATGCTCAGAGATCTAATGAGGTAGTTTTATTCATGACCTATATTTAAAAGAAATATGGCAAAATACTTTAAGATTCTCAGAGGATTTTCACAATAAGAAAGTGTCAGTATAAAATGGATCTTATCCTGTTTCATTTCATCATTTAAAATTATATAGGTCTCTGTAGAGGGATCAGGCATAAGTGGGGTTATAGGAAGAAAAACTCCCTTTCCACTTTCAGAAAGGGTGATATTCAAGTAGCTTCATATTTCACAAAATTTTGGAGAAGAATTTGTGGCTGATGGGGTCCTGCAATCATAGTCATTGATAAAACTGGTTCCATTATTGAAGAATAGTTGCCACTTTCTCAAGAACCTTCTCCTATCCTGAGGGAGGCTTGAGACCTGAACTGCTTCAAAGATAACAGCTAGACTCAGTGGAATTCCATGCAGACCTAAGAGGTTTCCTTCCTCCACCTCACATACCTGATGCTATGAGGGAAATGAGAACTGCCAGCTCTGTGGTGTGTTGGCAACTTGGGTAAATCTTCATCTATCTGGTTCAATAGAAATTTGTCCCTTGCTCAGTGTCATGGTTAGGGACATGTGTCAACTTGGCCAAGTTGTGGTACCTGTTTATCTGATTGGGCAAGCGCTGGCCTGTGTGTTGCAATGAGGACATTTCATAGGATTAGGTCATGATCACGTCAGCTGCATCCACAGCTGATTCCATTTGTAATCAGCCAAAGGGGAGTGTCTTCTGCAATTAGTGATGCTAAATCTAATCATGGGAAGCCTTTTAAGGAGAACTCAGAGGAGACAAGCCCCATTCCTGCTTCGGCTGGTGAGCCTCTCCTGTGGAGTTCATCCAGACCCTCCATCAGAGTCGTCGGCTTCGCAGCTTGCCCTGTGGATTTTGGAATCTGTGTTCCTGCAGTCACGTGAGACACTTTTATAAATTTCATATTTGCAAGTGTTCCTTGTTGATTCTGTTTCTCTAGAGAACCCTAACTAATACACTCAGTTACCTGTGCTATGATTCTGAATTGATTTTTCTCTTCCACTCTCAGAAAGGATCAGATATCTTAGTGTGAATGACACAGATATATGACTAGGTGTAGTTGCCTTGTGTGGTAGTTAGGTTCAGGTGTCAACTTGGCCAGGTGAAGTCTAAATCTTTTGCTGTGGAGATGAGCCAATGGCATGTGAACCTCATCTCTTGCTCATTACATCTGCAGTTGGCTAAGAGGCGTGCTGCTGCAGCTTGCAAATACCAGATATGTTGGAATGGTTTTTTGGATGGCTAAGGGGAAGATGTTGGAGGAATTGTGGAAAGAATGATGGAGAAGTCCTGGAGTGCTTGAAGAGACTGTTGGTGTAAACAAAACCATTGCCAATCAGATAAAGAGTGATAAAAAGGGACAAACTGGAGTTTGCAGAATGAGAACCATGGAAGCTTGGATCTGAAGCCAAGAAACCTTGGCCAGGTAGTGGACCCACCCATAAACATGGAAAGGATGAGTCTTCCACCTCATTGCAGTGGAAGAGTTGTGCAGCCTCAGACCTTGGAGAAGGTACAGCATGCTCTTTGGGGACTGGGGAGAAGCTGGCTGTCACCACATGGAGGGGTTGAGTGTGTGCCCCAGAAATGGCAGAGACCCCAGGAGTGGCCCCAATGCCTGGAGAGAGTGGAGCTAAGAAAAAGATGGTCTCCTCAATGTTCCCTGAGGTTGATTTGGAAAGAGGTAGGCCACTGCATAGGCCCTTGGAAAGGCAGGGACTGCCACTTTCTAAAGCTGAAGGATAAATAACTTTCAGACTTTGAAATCAAAAGGTGTTTGCCCTGTAGTTTTTCCTTCCAATTTCTCCTTATGGATCCTATGACTGTCTCTCCTTTGCATATTGGTACCAGGCAGCTTGTTTTGAGATTCACAGGTCCACAGTCAGAAGAGAATTTTTTGCACCTTAATATTGTTTAAAGTCATGTGTGTAGTTGACAAGTTGACAAGGGGTGGGCATGTGGTAATTAGGTTCAGGTGTCAAC
>PVIY010041056.1:0-22032 GCA_004026745.1 Myrmecophaga tridactyla | reverse complement strand
GGTGTGGGGTGGCAGGGGTTGGGGTGGCAGGGGTTTTGGTCAGCAGGTATTTGGGGTGGCAGGTGTTGGGTGGCTGGGTATCAGCCTGCTGGCCTCACCGTTCCCCGGTGAGCAGTGGGCTATGAGCAACACGACCAGGGAACCCACCTTTGCTCCGGCTCTCTTCTCGTTCTTCTGTGCCGTGTTCTGTGGAAAATGGATACATAATGATAAAAATTACTAATAAAGCCCCCTCCCATGCCGTATATTTAAGAGACTACAGAACAAAAGCAACGAAAATAAAAAGCGATTTGAAGGCAGCCTGAATTGACTTTCATAATGAATAAGAAATAGAGGATCTGGGTCCCTGGTAACTTTGGAAAAGCACGTAAGGTAAAGCAGATGCCAAATAGCTCACAGGGAAAATGTGGCCAGCTGCATGCATTACAAGCTCTGGAGCACGGAATTACCCACTCAAGGAGAGGATGCTTTAAAAAGTTGGGCGAGCAAGGCCAGATTTCTCCTCCTTGCCACCTCTACCCTGTCCAAAAAAGCCATTAGATTGTGGGGTGAGACACATTTCATGGGATATTTTAATATGCAAACTTCTCATCTGTACTCCAGGGTAGGGTAAAATCTGATCAAATGCATTGACTCTTCATTGAGGATGGCCTCCATATACTCTCCATTAGGGTCACACCAGGTTCTTCCTTCTACAGAAAGAAAAAAATGTACTTGTATCATATAAATGAAAACCTAGAAGCGGCTATGAGGCATCCATATAAAGCCTCACAACAGAAATAAGATCACTTGTATATAAATATGTATGGTTACACTTCTGTAAATACATGTCTTCTTATTCTCATAAACATTATGAAATATATACAGGAAAGATTATCTCATAAATAAAATTTGATTCATTTTAAGATGCTGAGGGTCTGAGAAGACCCCATTCAGCAGAGCAAAAAGAAGACCTTGAAACATATTTGCTTTATCGCCAGATAATTCCTGCCTACTTAAAATGTACAGATCTACATTGGAACAGAGGGATAAAATACTCCAACAGAAATCCCGAAGGGAAGCAAGAAACTGTTGACTCTAATTAGCCTGGCAATTACTTGCACGGTCAGGGACTACCAACGACGCCGCATGTATTCCAAACATACACCATCCTTTGTTCAGACCTGGGACTCCAGCAGATGCACACCAAGGTCAAAGTTTAAATTCTCAGCTACCATAAACAGCCCCACGGGCGACTCTTGCACCCTGGCTGAGCACTATATGCTGCGGGGCTCATCAGTGAACAGCCCTCTCCCAGCTTCTAGGAGCTTAAGCAGAATTTGCAGGGCTGGGGAAAGTTGGTAAAACCTACTTTATAGGTGGCGCAAACAACAAAGGAAACATTAGGAAGTGAAAAAAGAGGAAATTTAATTATATGCATAACTTTTTTTTTTTTTTTTGCATGGGCAGGTACCGGGAAACAAACCGGGGTCTCCAGCATGGCAGGTTCAGAGCTCTGCCACTGAGCCTCCGTGGCCTGCCCTACAGGTGTAATTTTTTTCAATCACATTAGATGGGAACTCCCGCATGTGTCTTCCAGAGCAGCCTCTTCCAGTCCCCCAAGGCCGGAGGCTGGAGCCCTGGGCTACCTCGGCTGGGGCCCAGCTACCTTTCGGCCAGAGCTGGACTCTTTTCCACGTGAGGCCACATGAAGAGCAGGCTTGAGCAGAAAACAATTTCTTTTACATGCTTATTTGTAACCAGCATATTCAGGGCAAGGGATTTGAAAATAAGTGAACATTTTCAGACAGTCTCCACTTCAGCCTGCTAGGTTCAGCCGTGGCTGGTGTGACTGCCACTGGTTCTCAGGCTGGACCCAGGGTCCCAGCAGGAAGGAAGGACAATGTTGGGAGAAAATTCCCCCAGAGTAGATCACTACCCAGAGATCCAGGCCTCAGCTTCCAGGCCGTGGAGGGGCTGGGGAGGTCTCGTGGGGGCAGAGCGTAGGTAGAGCCCCCAGAGACCGTGAGTAGAATTCCAGGAGGCTGGGTGTCCTGTAGGGGCTAGGGGGGTGGAAGCACTGTCTGCCCACAGACTAAGGAGACTTGGGGACATAATAAAAGATGACCCAGAATCTGTTCCCTAAAAAGAGGATACAAATGGGGCCACGGTGGCTCAGCAGACAGAGTTCTCACCTGCCATGCCGGAGACCCGGGTTCGATTCCCAGTGCCTGTCCATGCAAAAAAAAGAGGATACAAATGTATTTACGTCTATCAATTCAGGCTGAACTGATGACAAAAATTTCATATTTTATCCCATTAGAGAAATCCCTTGGCTTCTTGTTCAGATTCTGACGGGCAAATCGGGACCAGTAATGCGCACTGATTCTGCGTTAGAATGAGGGTTTATGGGTGCGCCTGGAGGACCCCGGGCTTTAGGAGGCGCCTGCGGGCTCTGATCTGGCAGCGCTTTTGCCCTGCGGGCAGTCTTCGCTGTGGGTGCCGGGGCGCTCGAAAAGCCAAGAGAGCTCTGCCGCGGGTGCCAGCAGCTGAGCCGGAGCCTTTCCACGGCAGGAAACATGAACACCAGACCCCTGCCTACGCGGAGCAAATGAAGGAAGGGGAACACTGCAGAGAGCATCCGTTGTTTTTATGGTCTCCACCGAGGCAGTAACGACTAGAATGTCTGCCTATAGAGAGCGGTTTTTCACAGAAAAGGAGCTTAGGGAGTTCCCATTTTGTGATATGTTCAAAACAATTTTTTAAAAAGCGAAAGCCTCAGCATTCGTCTCCATTGAAAACCGAAAAAGACGTCAGGAGAGAGGACCTCGCTGGGCAGCGGCGTCCAGGCCGCGTCCCCGGGCCGCGCCACCGTCTCCATGCAGACGCGGGCCGGGAAGGGCGCGCACCCCGCGGGGAGGCCTTGGAAATGGCAGCGGCGGCGCAGAGGCCGGCTCCGTGGGAAGCTCTGAGAAGGCGCTGTGTCTCCCTGCGGGAGGCCCGGGCGGCCCCTGCGCCAGCCGGCTGCCGAGAGCGTGGCCTGGGGCGCAGCCCCGCCGTGGGCGCCCGGCCATTCTGGGGAAATATCGGGGTCCGAGCCCGGGCGCCAGGGCTGGGAAGGCGCGGGCAGGGCGGGGCAGAGCTGGTCGGGGTCCTCGCGACCCTTGGGCGGGGCGTTTCCAGAAGCATCGGGCTGGAGGAAGGGGCGCTCCCCAGGCCGCCCCTCTGGCTGCCTACACCCCCCCCCCGCAGGTTGTGGGGTTCATGTCACCCCGGCATGGACCCCAAGAGCCAGAGGAGGGAGCGCAAAGAAAGCAGGCGCTCCCTGCCCAGGTGCCACCTGCTGGATTACCTGGAAAATGATCCCAGGCCATCTGTAGGGCTGGGTCTAGCCTGGACCCCAGAGTCCCCCCAGGGGATCCTCCCTGCTCTCCGCCCCTCTCCCAGTGTTTCCTGCCCAGGCCTCCCCGGTGCAGAGGGGAGTTCTCGGACATGGGCCACTCTGAAGCCCAGGGCCTGTGAGGCCCTGTTGCCCGCCCCCCACCCCCACCCCAGGCAATCTGCCTGCTGTCCCCTGGGCCCTCCTTGCCACCCGGGCACCTCCCGGCGTCTCCGTTTCCACCGCACTGGCCAGTCCGCCAGCTGCAGCCAGGGCGTCAGGAGGCGAGAGAAGTACCTCCCTGGCTAGCCCTGGTCTCACCTCAGCGAGAGCGCTGAGTCTGGTCTGGGGGCTGGGGTGGGGGGTTCACCAGCTGAAAGCTCCACAGACGTCCACAGACCAAAACGCCTCAGAATGACCCTTCCTTCCTTCCCTGGAGGGGAGAAGTGAGGCAAAGCTACCTGGTCTTTCCACCTCCCTCCTAGTAAATTCCCTTGCCACCGGGAGCCTCCAGCCATTACAGCAAATAAGAAATAAAGGTCTGAGCAAAAGCCCGAGTCCACTCCTCTGAACTATTTATTCTGCGGTCTCGACAAGCCAGTTAATTGGATGGGCTCCTCTGGCAGACATTCCCTACTAAAATTCACAGCTTTTTGCCAAAGCAGCATATGCATGGCTATATTTTCCATGTTGGCACTGATGTGGGCGCTGAGCAGTTGCATGTGGGAAAGGGGAGTCTGAGCGGCAGGAGCAGTGTGGGTACGTGCAGGGGTCCTGGGCACCTTGAGGAGCAGGGCCTGCCCCCCACCCCCGACCCTTCCACCAGCCCCTGCCCACATTCTTTCGTTACTGCTGCGTGGACTCTGCAGGGGTCAAGTTTATGGGGGATGTCAGGTCTCAGCCAGTTGCAGCTTCCCTTCAGCCTGGGAAGAACTGGGGCTTTTTCGAGGTGGCCTCGCTGGGCCCCACTGCCCTCGGTGCCCACAGGTCCCTGCTGTGGCCCTGTCCCATCTCCTGGGCCCCAGGTGGGGCTGTGCTTGGCACTGGGCAATATGGGGTCTCTGGACACAGGGCTGGGTTCCAGGCCACCAAGGAAGGGCAAGGGCAGGCTGGGGGCAGCGGCTGTTCTGCATTTCCAGTGACTGAGAATTAAAAAAAAAAAAAGGTGGCAGCATGAAAGACTTAAATTAGATATAAAATTTAAACACATCCTCCAAGATCTGGTAGCCCTTGTTGAGGGAGTCTGTATAATCTCTCTCTCTAGAAATCCTTTTAAATGACTCAGAGACCTGGGACCCAGTGGGAAAGCAGCCCTTCCACTCCATTTCCGAGTTGCAAACAGGATGGGTGCTTTGGGCCTGAGACGTATTCGATTTGATACACAAAGTGTTTGACATAAACATCTTGCTTTCCGGCTTCCCTTGTCGCGGTGACAACCCCGGCTCTCCTCCCCACTTGGCAGCGGGGCCAGGTCACCTGCTTCCTTGGCTAGGCCTGGCCTCCCCAGCTGTCCTTCATCTCTGGCCAACCTGGTGACTTAGCTACCCCCTGGCCTCCCACATTTCAGTCGGTGACCTCGGATGACAACAGTAATGTCAGCCTTTCAAGCACACGCCCTTCCACATAGCCAAATTCTTAGCTATGCCAAACCGTTAGACAGCATCAGAGCAGGGGCACAGCGCAGAGCTGCTTTTTGCATGGAGGGATGTAAGTCACATGCTCCCATTTGTTCTCCATGAAAACATGGCAAAAGAAAGTCGTTTTATTTTTTTCTTTGCCTACCTTTTGTTGAAATCAGAAGCAGGATTCACCGGGGGTGGAAATAAAACTTGGTTTTCAGAATTGCCGACTTGGCTGCGCTGAGTCGTGGGTTGATGCTGACCTAATAAAAACGCCAGAGCAGGCTGCAGCCGACAGACAGATCGAGCCCAGGGCTCTGTTGACTCTGGCGCTAATCACCACTGTGTTTACAGGAAAGTGCCCTCATCTGCTTCCAGCAGCTTCAGCCACTCAGCCATGTAAGAGTTGTCTTCAAAGTCAATTGCCTGTCATCTTGCTGATTTATGTTCAGCAACTGCAAGGACCCCTCGAGGTATTTGTAGCTAGTTTGATGATTCTCAGCTTATAAAGTGGCAGTGGGCAGAGCATTTCTGCTCAAATTCCCATCAAGGCTGAATTTAAATCCCAGGTCTGACTGCTCATGTTTGCAACATGAGCGCTTTAGATAAGCAGAAACCAACATACCCTAAATACAGAGGGAAATGCAGCTGCATCTCTTCAAAGGGTGCTTGAACACAAATCTTTCAAGCCCTGGCTAGGAAAGTGATTCTAACAGTCTCTAAAATAGTGGTCACATTTGCTCTTCCCCCTGAACTATTGATGGTGAGGGCAAGACGGGGACTATCAGACAAGATTGGAGAGCCTAGGAAACATATTCTCCATACCTCCTGCCTGATTCTTAAATTTCAACCAGCAGAAGCTAATTTCTTTGGAAAACTTTGCCCTCCAATAGAGGTCTTCTTTTAAAAATGAAAATATTATAAGGAAGAGTGACTTGTTAAATTACTAATCCATTAGTTTCTGGTTTAGCTTCAACTTTAATGAAACATAGCCTCTGTTCCATGTCAAGTCTCTCTCAACCCTCTCTGCCCTCCCCAACCCCCATGGAACATACTGGAAGGTGAATGATCGCTGGAACTGGTGTTGGAAGATTAGACAGCAGGACCTTTCTGAGACTCACCCCTGCCCCACTGGTACCCTTTCCAGGCACTAGCCCAGCCACTAAGGGGTTAAAATGGAGGCGTCTTTTAGGCTCTCCCTTTCCCGCACTTGGAAGTCGAACATGAACGATTTAGGGAATGCCCACAGCTTACATTTTCTGTGTCTCTGATTTTCTTGTTCACTCAATGTCTCGGACAGGCTGAAGGAGGCTTCAGAGGTCTGCTCCAGCCCTTTCAGGCCAAGAAGGTGACATCAGGCGACCCTCCACCGCCACCCCCAGAGTCAGGGGAGACAGAGGAGCCTCAAGAACCCAGACAGGGGAGGCGGGCTCACCCAAACCCAGGCGGACTCCCAAACGCATTCCAGTAACTCAGCTTCCCTCATCTCTGCTCAGCTCGACTTAGAGAAATTGTACGTTTCTCCCTTCTGGAAAGAAGCTGCCCAGATGCACCATTGCCCGACCTCCCTTCATCTCCTCTGCTGCGTCTCTCCACCTTCCCCTCGCCCGCCCTCATCAGCCAGCCCCAGACCAGCTACCTGCCTTTCAGCTACCGAGCACTTGCTTTTCTGCCGCTTGGCCCCAGGATCCCAGCCTTTCCACCCCTCAGCAGCCGACTGGGACCCCTGGACCCTTACTGTGTGCTGTTATGCCGCTGTGGGGCTGGAGGGCGGGGGGGCAGTACTCCTGAATGCTCCCAAACGCTCCTGAGTGCCCCCAGACGCTCCCGAGTGCCCCCAAACGCTCCCAAGTGCTCCCAAACGTTCCCAAGAGCTCCCAAATGCTCCTGAGTGCTCCCAAATGCTCCCGAGTGCTCCCAAATACTCCTGCATGCCCCTGAGCCCTGCGGGCAGGGCAGGGCAGGGCAGGGCCTGGCCGGGGGTCACTGGCCCTTTACTGCACAACTGGGCTGCGTTCACAGGCCAAGCAGAGCAAGACTGGCTGTGGGGCTGGGGGCAGGACGAGTCTTAGAGATTATGGTGGCAGAGGACAGATGTCTGGGCACCGTCAGGCACTTTCTGAGCTGCCCCAGCCCCAAGCCGACCTCTGCATTCCCCCTAACAAAGGCAGCTCGAGTCCCAAGGCTGGTGTGGTGTCCTTGTAAAGAGCAGCCAGAACCCTCTGCCCTCCACGTTCACATTTTCAACCGACCATTGGTCCCCGAATCACCCATAAAAACAAGCGCCCAAGAGAATAAAGGCAATCCCCGCAAGCACTGTGAGCTTGCCGGACAGGACGGTAATGGCCTCGTCCTTCTAATGGTTTTGGTTACTGTGGGATGTTAGCTATTGGGAGGGTCTGCTCCAAGGGGGCGGTGGGGAAGAGAGGGGCTGAGTGGGAGGAGGGGAAGGAGCATTTGAAGAGACACTGTCCGCCTATTGGGATGTCAAATAACCCCATGGTGTCAGAAACCGGGCATCCAGAGCTTGAATTTTAGTGTCTGAATTATTCGCCTAGCTCAAGCCCCAAACGCGATGGTCTCCGACTGGAGTAGAGCCCAGGAATTGCTTGTTTCCACCCCTCATGCTTTCTGTAAAGAAATTATCTGAGGTCTGAATGGAATGTGTTCTGAAATGCTTCAACATTCACGTCATGGGCGGAGCCCGTGGAAATCAAACCAAATGTTTATTACAGACAGGTCAGCCCAAGACCCAACTAGGGAGTCCACGTGGGGTTGCCAAGCCCAGCCCTGGCCCCCCTCCGGCCCCCCACCCCGGACACACGCCCCCACCTCCCACCCCTTGCCCAGCCTTCTCTAGACCTCCCTCACTTCCTTCCTCACCCTGGCATCCCCTTCCAAGCCTGACAGGGACTGAAGAAACTGATCTCTTCCCAGGAACCATAAACTATCAGGAACCGAGTGCAGGAAATCTGGGGGCCCTGGTAACCCCGTCCCCAAATGGGATAAGCCTCGGCTGCGGGTGAACCCCAACCCTAAGTCTAACCCTAACCTTAACCCTAACCCTAGCCCTGCTCTCTAACTCCTCCTCTCTCAGCCAGTCCCGGGCTCAACAAGGCAACAGCTGTTCCCTTATTTATAGGGCTTTGTGTCTGGGAATTTTATACCCCAATTCAGAGAGAAGGGAGCTGCTGAAGGCATCCTGTCAACACCCGAAATCCAACATCCTTCCAGGATCAGACCGAGAGGTGAATACTGCACACTGTCGTCCTTTTGCTTTATTTGCAAATATTGGAGTATTTGTTATCCTGCCTTAAGATCTTAGGTCTCGAGCAAGCCCTCCTGACAAGGTCAAATCGCCCTGTTCCTTTGCTTTCACGCAGGGACCACCCCTCTAATGTGTATGCGGCCGTGCCGCGGTCCGCTCCCCGCCTGCCTCCTGCACGGGTGCCGTGAGGACATGGCCACTGTCGGCTTTTTCACATCGCGCCCCAGCTCGCCCGCTGGGCTTGCCGGACTGAGCCGGTGGATGGAGGCTGGCGGGGCGGGGCAGGCACCCCAACAGCAGGAAACAGCCCGCACTGCAGCTCCTTCACGACTGGTGGCCATTATTATTTTCCTCCTTTATTTCTCTTTGCTTAATTGCACCTTTTCTCATTTGACTGCTTGGCTGGAAATTCCGCTCTAGGGGGACTCAGCGCAAAGTCAAACGGTCTCGGGGAGCTGACTCAGCCTGCGGTGCCCGCTGAGGCCTAAACGCGCTGATCAAAGTCCAGGAAATGATGTGTGGAGCGCTGCTGCTTCCTCTTTCATGCAGATGCTTTCTGGTTTGTCCGCCTGCCCTTGGCCTCGTGTTTCTTCCCCGTCTCCTCGGAGCGTGGGGCTGCCCTGCCAGCCCGGAGCTGAGAGAACACCTATTAGGACGTTTCTAATCAATCACGGCCCAGCCCACTGACCAGGCGTTGGTGGTCCTGTTTCTCTGTTTCCTTTGCTTGTTCTTTCCCACGTCCCAATTCCTAAAGGGTGGAGGGTCCAGAGCTCAGCCTCAGCTCTCTTCTCTCCAGAGCTCCTCTCCTAGTTCTCTCCTCCTAAGCTGCCTGGCAGCTCTCAAGGGTCCATCTGCCCTGCTGCCCTCCCCCATGACCACCACAAAGATATTTTATGGTGGGCAGTCTGGACGGTGACCCCCAACTGTCTCTGCTTTGTGGAACTCATCCCTGTGTGCAGTCCTCTCCCCCTGGGTGTGAGCTGGGCCCAGTGACACGTCTCTGACAATGGGAACATGGCAAAAGTGACAGAAGGCCACTTCTGAGATAGGTGACCAAACATTGTGCTTCCTTCGTGGCGGCCCTCTCTGCTGCCTCGGTGGCTCATTCTGATGGAAGTCAGCAGGCACGTGAAGAGGCCACACGGCAAGGAACCAAGGGCAGCTGCTGACCAACAGCCAGTGGGAACTGGCGCCTCAGTCCATTGGCCAAGGGGAAACTGGGGGCCTCGGTCTATTGGCCAATGGGGAACCGGGGGTCTCAATCCTTTGGCCAGAGGGAATTGGGGTCTCAGTCCACCCACCAGTGGGGAACCGAATCCTGCCAACAGCCACCTGGGTACCCTGAGAAGAGGGTCTCTCCCCAGGAGAACCTTCCAACAAGGCCAGGCTCTTAAACTCAGCCTGGTGAGGGTCTCTCAGCCGAGCACCCAGCCCAGCGATGCCCAGATGCCTGGGCCGTAGAATCTGAGATCATCAGTGTTTGTTGTTTTAAGCCAGCGAGTTTTGGGGTCATTTGTTATAGAATAACTAATAACTAATGCCCACAGCTAACTGCCCACTCCACTTGGGTGTCCTAAAGCCATCTCAAATTTAACACTGCTAAACCCAGTCTGCACATTTGCTGCTAAAGGGAGCGAGAACAGGACATCGCAACACTAGAGAAGGAAAAGCACAGCAGGGCCATCCTGTGCAGATGAGAGCTGAGGAGGGCCTGGTGCGCAGGGGACCCATTCGAGAACACACCCAGAGAAAGGATGTGTCCAGGAGAGTCGGCCATGTGATGTCCAGGCAAGCACCAAAGCCAGGGGAGAGGTTTCTAGTCAACACTGTGGACAACACAGAGGAACCTCTCGTCTACAATCCTGTGGAGTTGTGCAGATTGGTCCAAGCGGTTTGCTTTAGGACGTAAGCTGACCTCTCCGACGCATGCACAGGCAGCTGAGCTGAGAAAGAAAGGGCATTACCCATGTGACAAAAGGCTACAAAAAACAGCCAAAACTCAATACCGTATGTACGTCGTATGAACATTGTTTAAAACCACCCTAAACTCAGCCACGCAGCTTAACATTTTTTAAGACAAGAATCGAACCGAGTGTTAACTGCTGAGGGATATCAGCAGCTTCATGTTACGTGAGCAATTTGGGAACTCCATTCCAGGTTTCCCTCGATAAAAATGGCAAGAGTTGAACTTATCCCCAACACACCTCCATTGATGGATTCCAGGCATCAATTGGAGAGAGCCCCAAATCTGAAGACTTAGGCAGACTCCTTCTGGAGAATTTATGTTTCGTAACACCTTATACTGGGATTATGAAGGAAATAAAGTTTGTCTTTCACATAGGTTATCTCATATGAGCTTCCCAGGAACCTCTGACTAAAAGGGAAAACACCGTACTGCCATTTTATATCAGAAAAGTTGGCAGCCTGCCCGAGGTCACACAGCCCGTCCGTTCTAGAATTCCTAACTGAATGGACTGGAACCTGACCTCAAAGCCAGTGTCGCTGGTGCCTTTGCCAGCTTGGGCTTGACCTGCCCCCACCCCTGGGTCTGGACAGGGCGGGCAGCCCCCAAGACCATGTCTGTTGGCATCGAGACCCTCTGCATAGAAAGTTTCCCTGGAGAGGAGGAAGCTCTGTGGTCAGAGGGAAGCATGCTCTTGGGCACGGCCGGGTGATGGGCTCCAGGCTTGTCTTCAGCCAGTCTTATGGCCTGAAAGACACGTGCACACAGGGGGGTCCCGGGGCCCTGCAGTGCGATACCCCTGAGCAGAGCAGGGGTGCCTAGACCCCAGTGTGCACTGCAGCATCATTCACAGCTGCCAAGAGATGGAGCAAACCAGCCTCCATCCACAGACGAACAGGCAAAGCGTGGACCATCATGAGATGGGATATTGGGCAGCTACAGGAAGAAATGAAGTCCTGGCGCACGTGACAATAGGGATGGGCCTTGAGGACGTCATGCTGAGTGGAATGAGCCAGACTGAAAGAACACGCTTTGTATGACGAGAAATCAGGGGTGCCAGCTCCTGGGAATGTTTCAGCAAATGACTGGAGGGCTGACGCGTGCTTTAGCAGTAATTTTTCCAGAAACGCCTTGCTGAACTTCTTAGATTTTGGCCATCCCAGCGAGGCCCTGGGTGGTGGCATTTAAAAGCACAAGTTTGGGAAACGGCCCGGCTCTGTGTCTCAAGCTGTGTGACTTGGGCCGGCGGCCCAGCAGCCCTGAAACTCGGGCTCTCAGTGGCTGGATGGCCCTCGTTATGGGGTTGTGAGAGGGGTGAGTAAGGCGAGGTGAGAACTTCCAGCCCCTCCTCTTCCTGGCATTGAGAGCGCTCAGCTCGATACCTCGCAGCATTGTGGTTCTGACCGCACAGCTATGTGATGATTCTGTGAACTCCTGATTGTCCAATTCGGATGATTATATGGTATGTGAACATATGCTATAGCTCAATAAAATCACATACAAATATATTAAAGCAGTTATCATATTTGAGCACCTGCTATGACTATGAAAAATGTTTGAGCCAACACCCAGCCAGTTCCTTGCTGATGGAAAGTTAATAGCACACCCAAAGCCACCTCGCTTGGGGCTCTAAGACCCGCTAGCCAGGCCCCTCTGAGCAGCCCTGGCTTCCGAAAGCCTTCTCTCTGGGCTGGCCAGAGTGGACAGTGTCACCCCAGCCTCTGTGGCCACAGGAAGCCGCCTGTGAAGCGCCCCAAATCTGCTTCCGGAGACACGGGCCACACCTCGCTGGATATGAGGTGCTGGGCCCAATTTTAGTGTTCTCTTTTTTTCTGTATGCTATATGACGGGGTCACATTTCATTCTTTTTCCCTGTGAGTATCCCATTATTGCAGCTCCAGTTGTAGAATTTTGTTTGTTTTTCTTTCTTTTGTTTGCTTGTTTTCTTTGTTTTGGGGACGTGTGTGGGCCGGGACTCGAACCCGGGTCTCCCACATGGCAGGCGGGAATTCTACCACTGAACCGCCCTTGCATCCCCAGTGTTTTCAGTTTTCTCTAGACCTTTATTGAATTCTCATGGAACATGACTCTCAATCCTTTAAAGGATGGCCGACACTCATCTTTCTGTCTAAGAAAATTCCTTTCCTCCTTATATTTTAGATGCTACGAGAGCTCTTGGCTGGTGGAAGAGGCATGGGGAATAGAGAAGCAGAGGTAAAGGTGAGAATCCAAATGCAACTGAGGCTTTTATATTTATGGGGTTGTCTTTAACAGGACTTTGAAGTAGACCAGTGACTTATCGCCAAAAAAATGAAAAAGCATCTGGAACAGTGAGCTATGAGCAGTGGCTGCCAGTCCTTTGCGCGGTGCTTATTTCCTTCACTATGCTTTGGTCCAGAATCCAAAGACTGGCTTTAGGAATCAATGAGACCTGCTCTAGTTCTGTATGGTCCTGAAATGGTTACGATCAGATGACTACAAGCCAAAACTGGGCCACAGACGTGAGGATTTTGCACTCCGGGAGGGGTGCCGGGAGGCTGCCGGCAGGGAGACCGCCTTTTGGTGGGAAACAATACTTCCTTTCGGCTAACGGTGCAGGCCCTGGGGCCAGGGTGCAAGTCCCAGTCCTGGCTCTGCCACTCACTAGCCGAGTGACTGGGGCAAGTTCCTTACCCTCTGCCCTTGAGACTCACTGTCTTCATCTGTAAAATGGGTCACTATAGATTTATGAGTTAAATGTGACGCCTTGGCTCGTTGTAAGCATTATCGGTGGTATCATTTTGCTATCATAGTTATTTTTAAGTGATAGAACTCCACTCAACCAGGCTTAAAGAAAACAGACTATTTGTTAAAAAAACAGCAGGGTCTTTGATGGAATCGAGAGATGGGGCCATGGAAATGCACAAACGGACACTGAAACCTTAGCTCCAATGACTCCAGGAAGCTCTCATGATCTTTTGTCTCTTTCTCCATGTGTTGTTCTGAGTTATAAAAGCAGAGGCTGTTTTCCTCTCATGCTCGGGCTCCCTGTCCACCCTGAGGGAGCACTGCGGCCGGGCCAGCACCAGGGTGGGGAGGCTGGAGAGTGTCCCGAGCCATCGCAGGGGCTTGAAGCTGCTGTTCAGAAAAGTGGCACCTGCCACTGCTGCCCCCACGTCCTTGGCCAGCTCAGGTTAGCGGCCTTGCGGAGCTCAAGTGGGATGGTGGAACCTCCTGCAAGGACGGCATGGTACCTGGCAGGCCACGAGGCCAATCCACTGCCCGGGTCACTGGAGAAGAGGCGCCGCTCAGCCAGACCCCGGGGTCAGCGGGCTGGGGAGGGGGACACCTTCCAGCAGGGGTGAAGGAGGAGGAACACCACACATCTTCTCAGAAGGACATTCCACAGAGCGCTGCCCAAACACACTCACGTCAGGTGGCACAGGCAGAAAAGGAACAGGGAGGCTGCATCGGCAAAGTGATAAAGCGATCGGGCTAGGGATCACTCATTAGAAATATTTAGAATAGGCCATTATCAATGTTTGAAATCAAAAGTCACCCCTAAGGAGATAGAAAGAATCTAGGAAAGGCATCGAGTGGGGCAGTACTATGAGTGGGGGACGAGAGAATATCTCATGGGGGGTCCAAAAGCTGGCCCCAAATCCTCTGTGTCCAAACTCAGGACAAAGACCTGGATGGACCAGAAGTGAGCTGTGAACCCACGCATGACAAGCCAAGGAGCCGGGGACGCTGACTTGGACTCAAGGATAGAGCAAAGAGGAGAGACGGGGGCCACCTCCACCCACATTCGGTGCACTGAGCTGGCACTGTGCCCTCCGTGTCCCACCTGTCCACATTCTGCAGCAGCACCGCTCCAAGGCCCCACACGTCCAACCAGCCTGGGTCCTGCTGGTCACACACCATAGAAGTACAACCCTACATCCCCGTTCCCCAGCCTCCTCCTCCATTCTCTCCTGAAGACCAGTCGCTGCATTGGGGCCCACCTTTGCCGGTCACACACCATAGAAGTACAACCCTACATCCCCGTTCCCCAGCCTCCTCCTCCATTCTCTCCTGAAGACCAGTCGCTGCATTGGGGCCCACCTTTGTCCAACATGACCTCATCTTAACGTGATTATATGGCCTGTTTCCAAACAAGGTCTCCTCCAAAGGTCCTGGGGTTGCGACTTGGACATACCCACTCTGGGGAACACAATTCAACCCACAAGAGAGGGGGACGCTTGAGGAAAGCCCTAGAGGAAGGAAGGAGGGGGCCAGCATACAGCTGGAGAAAGGGAAGCAGACAGGCCAGGGCCCTGGAGTGGCGCACGATGAGAATGCCCACGCAGTGGGTGGGGGTGGCAAGAGGGAGCTGTGGGGGGCGGGGGGTGCTCTGTGCAGTGCGTGGGCCCCTGCACACTCGGCTGAGACGCAGACCCTTGTCCTGCTGCCGACACGCTGAGCCGACGTCCACCTTTCCTGCGCCCCCAGGTGGTGCCCGAGCACAGTCAAGTTCAAGAGGCTGGCGTGCCCCGAGAGGCCCGCGGTCAGACCTTCGCTGGGGACGTGGGGTGATCCAGCTGGAGGGCTCCAGCCCCGGAGGACGTGCCTTGACCTACATCTTAACTCCTGTGAGGAGAAGAGAGGGCAGCGGCCGAGGCCGAGATGGGTCAGAAGTCCAGGTGGCAGGTGAGAGGCTAGGAGGAGGCGTGAGCAGGGCCAATGCCACGTGCTGGCGGCAGAGCAGAGGGTGCCCGGGGTCACGGCGGTGAGGTGCCTCCCTCGCGCACCCACCAGGTGCCCGGCATGCTCACTCCCCCAGCCTCACCCCACACAGTCCTGCCAGGGGCCTCTGGGGACACCTGAGTTGCAGAGAGACCACGTCGCAGGGCCAGCATTGGAGCCAAGGCACACCCGAGAGTGCCGGCCCCAGAGACCACGGGCTTCCCTCCGCCCTGCCCGCGCTCCAGCCTGCCCTGCCAGGGGCCCTGGCATCGCTGCAGAGGTCGGGGATGTGGACACTGGAGTTCACCATCCATGGGCCCGTGAGCCTCAGTTCCTCCCCTGAACTTGGGTTTATTATATTTCATAAGATCATTGTTGGATTAGGTCAGATGCCGCATCTGAAGCGATAGGCCAAGGCTGCTTCTGTTCCCAGCTGCTTTGGTGTCTCGCCCACTGCATTGTATAAACAAAGTATTTTTCTAAGTTTAGGTCCTGCACAGAGCTCAGAGCAGGTCATAAAAAGCGGCAGAAAGGCCAAAGGACAGATACGGAGCCACAGCCATTGGGAGGTGGCAGTGAAGGCCGCTGCGAAGGCTGACCCCGAGGGCGAGGAGGGCACAGCGGTGTCTCTGCTCCCTGCGGCTGTGGGAGGAGAGTGACCGGCCAGCTTATGTCCTGAGGCCGGACGCCCGCAGCCCAGGTATTGGCAGGGCCACGGTCCCATGCACCTGCTAGGGGCGCTCTTCCCTTATGTCCTCTGGCCTCTGGTGGCCGCTGTCTCTGGCATCCTTTGGCTCATAGAGCATCAGGCACCCCCTGAGCTCATCGTCACACGGCGGTCCCCACATGTCCGTCCACTGTCTCCGCCCTTCTTAGAAGGACAGCAGGCACCTTGGACCTGGGCCCCCCAACCCCATCTGACCCCATCTTCACCACTCACATCAGCAAAGACCCTGCGTCCCAATAGGGTCACAGCCATGAGACTCGGGGTTAGGATGTGAGCATGTCCTGCGAGGACACGACTCAACCCATCATAGCTGGAGACACCGCCGGCCAGGAGGAGAAGGAGAAGGACACCCAGGGGGACAGAGATAAACCTTGTAGAGGGCAGACGCCTACCAGAGAAACATCATCTGCATTGCCAGCCTCATCAAAGCTTTTCCTGACGTATATAGCTTCTGCCATGTCTTAAAAGTCCTGCTCGAGCAGCGGTACTTGCCTGCCCTCTTGGCATTCCGCAACTCTGATCTCCGCAGCGATTAGGTGAGGAAGGGTTACAGCCGCCCAGAAAATGATGCTCAGCTTTGTTGTCATCAGGGACACGCAAGCCAGAACCACAAGGAAATACCTCCTTATGCCCCCTAGGATGGCTGTTACTTAAAAACAGAAAATCGTTAGTGTTGGCGACGGAGCCGAGAAGCAGGGACCTTAGTGAGGTCTTGGTGGGGAAGTTCTATGGTGCCCTGCTGTGGAAAGCAGCCTGGTGGTTCCAGAGAAGTACCATATGACCTGGGGTCCCACTTCTAGGTATGTACCCCCCAAAGAATTGAAAGCAGGGGCTCAAAGAGATATTTGTACCCCGATGTTCACAGCAGCATTATTCACAACAGCCAAAAGGCGGAAGCAACCCAAATGCCCATCAACAGATGAATGAACACATAAATTGTGGTATATATGCATAATGGAATATTATTCAGTCATGAAAAGGAATGAAGCTCTGATACGTGCTAGAACCTAGATGAGCCTTGAAAACACTTTGCTATGTGACAGAAGCCAGAGACAAAAGGCCAAATATTATATGATCCTGCTCATGTGAAATATCTAGAATAGGCGAATTCATAGAAACAGAAAGTAAAGTACAACTTAGCAGGGGCTTTGTGAAGGGAAGAATGGGGTTGGCGTTTCTGTCTGGGGTGATGAAAGAGTCCTGGTCATGGGCAGTGGTGACGCAGCACGACATTGTCCATGTGATCAGTTTCTCCGACACATACACCTAAAAAGTGGTTAAAATGGGAAATTTGTGTTTCACATAGGTTACCACAATAAAAACATTTTTAAAGAAGGGTTATGGCATAGGTTGGTGGGACTTGGAGGTTTGAGTTAATTTCGCAGCCGAGATTTAAAACAGGTACATTCGGGTGCATAGGTGTTTCAGTGTAAACGCTCACCTGCCCTGTGGGAGACCCAGGTTCGATTCCTGGGCCGTTCACAGTAAAAAACAATCACCTCCATCTGCACATTCCATCTCCTAACTGACCCTTCCCCTGGCCAGCCTCAGAGAAACCAGCTCCAGCACGGCCTCTGCACAGGCAGGGCTGAGACTGAGGGCTCAAGGAAAGGGGGGACTCATCCTTTCACCTGGGCCTTGTCCTCCGTCACAGAGATGCAGCAACTTGGGGCGAAGGATGGATGGCGAGGCTGGGATTGGACACAGGTGCAGTGGAGGGCGCTTGGAAAAGGTGTGAGGAAGCGAGCAGCCCTGCACTCTGCTCGGCGACACCCAGCAGTGTGCCCAGGGCACTCTGGTGACAGAAAGACAGACGGACTGCTTCCTTTCCAGGCGGGGTGGGTGGGGTGCAGGCAGGGAACCCCGACTCTACCTTGCCCCGCCGATGTCCCCTCGGCAGTGGGTACAGGAGCATCCTCCCCGGCACCCAGGTGCGTGTCCTGGGAAAGAGCCACTGTACAAGGCAGTCTTTACCTCAATGAAATCGCACGGCGGTTTCTCACCAATGTCAAGTTCTCCGTGTCCAGCGGGCCCGTTCTGGCCACAGAAGTTTTCCTTTTTATAACAAATCATCAGCAATTTGCTGGGGACATTATAATCATCAAGAAACACTAAGAAGAGTATTCTGAACACATTTTGATTCATTTCTTGCAAATGCCCAACAGGCCAAGCTCCAAAGCAAACAGTTGCTGGTCTCCTTTGCAAAGCCCGTTCCTCAAAGCACATTTATGTACGTGCCATTTATATATGAACAAAACAGCTGGACCGCCACGCAGGAATGAGGGGGGCTCTAAGACGCTCCCCACTTGGGCTGAACAGCCTCGTGGATGCCGACAGAGGACCCGGGGCTCCTGAACCGGGGGTGACAGGCCTCGGGCCCCGCAGCCACACAGCGGGCAGTGTCCGCCCCAGGCACTGGGTGCTGCTCTCCTGCCCTGAGTCCCGGGCCGCCCCCCCAGGCCCAGCGGGGTATCCCGCAGCCGGGGACGCAGCACTTGTGAGCGAGCAGCAAAGCCGGTAGCAGCCCGCAGGCTGGGGGTCGGGGTCCTGGCAGGGGGCGGCACTGGCCTGCGCGGTGGGCAGCTGGCTGGTCCTGGAGACTGCTCGGTTCTGGGACGCAGAGACGCCCCACGCCCTGGCGTGTCACACCCACGCCCACGGCCTCTCCCGACACCCCCATCTGCGCACACAGCCTCTTCCCGCATCATCCCGCCGCATGAAAACTGTTTTTTTTAAATAGCGTCAGTGGTTATTTTTCAGACCTCTGCAGAGCTGGCTCAGCGACCACGTCTCCCAGGCAACCCGTCTCTCGCACGAAAACCTGACATTTCTGGGAAGAGCACATTGGAGTTAAATATAAAACGAGAGCTTTTCCGTCATTCTTGTGTCCGCCTGCCTTCACCGAGACGCTCAAGACAGGAGCGGAGTCTGCGTGCTGGGACGGGCTGCACACGCTCGCTGCTATTTGTGGCGCTGAGAGAGGGCGGGTGATGGGACGGATGTAAGCATGGGGAGCAGCAGGCGTGCCGGGGGGTCTCCCAACAACACGGCTCACAAAGGATTCCTGAAAGTGGGACCGCCCGTGGCCCCTCTCCGCGGGGTGCAGTGAGGCCCCGAGCGCTCGGCGTGGACGTCTGTGCCTCGCAGAGGCCGGGCACATGCGCAGGGTGGGGAGGGCACTTACCCCAGGCGGTGTCCGGCGACCCTGTCGGCGGCGCAGTGGCTTCGGATTGTCTGACAGCGATACCGCAGGGACTAGGCTTGCATCACCTGCCCACGTGACAGTTAGAGACCCAGAGATGCTCAACAACGAACCCCAAGTCTCCCCCCACACCCCAACACACACAAAGAGAGACGTGCACACACCCCCTCCCCTCTGCCAGCCTGCTCTGTCCCCAAAGTGGCACTTCCATACAGGTAGGCTTGAGCCAGAGCCCCTGAGCCCCTGCTGTCCTCCTGGGCCCCTCTTTCGCCCCATGGCACCCCATCACCCACCCTAGCAATCCCACCAGCACACCAGCTCCCAGGGACCCATTTCTCTCCGACTCTGGAGCCCTGTCCAAGCGACCCTCATGGCGAGCCTGGACTATTTCAACAGCCTTCTCTCCTGTCTCCCCATGCCACCTTTCTCAGAAACAAACCGCACGGTCCGCCTGCCTTGCCTTACAGCTTTTGGTGGGGGCCGTGCGACGGTGGCTCAGCGGCAGAGTTCTCACCTGCCAGGCCGGAGACCTGGGTTCGATTCCCGGTGCCTGCCCATGCAACAAAACAACTTTTGGTGGAACTTAGGGGAGAAGACATAGTGTCCCCTGTCAGATCTGCCCCCCTCCAACCCGACACTCACTACTCACCCGGCTTGCTCTGCTCCGTGCCCCCCGCCTTTCCCTTCCTGCCTGGAATCCCCCAGCCCCCACTCCTGGCCTGCGGCAGACGTGACCCGCAGTCACTACGACTTCCTGTCCTCCCTCCTGCCACACATCTGTCCCTTTGAAATTTGACCTGGCCAGGAGGCTGCTGGGGCCACTGAGTAGTGGAAGTGACACGTTTCCATACCATGATGCTCTCCGCTGACGCGGGCTCAACAGCAGCCGCGTGCCGGGCCCTGTGGGGGGCAGCTGCCCTGGTGGCCTGTCCACACCGCCAGCCCGCTGCACTGGAGCCGAGAGCAGAGGTTGATAGTTTCAACCCTGTGATTTGGGTGGCACAGCCTGGCTGGCAGATTTTCACGCTTCCAGAAGAAAAGCCTTCCCTGACTCTGCCTCACACACACGCAACCAGGCGTTGAATTCCCCCCTACCCTGAATTTCACCCCTCCTGCTCTCCTGTCCACGCCTTTGTCACACTTCCTTCATAGCCCTTATCGCAGCTTGTCATTAAATGCTGTGTTGATTTTGTGTTGATCGGTTCGTTGTCTGCCTGGCCCACCAGAGGGTAAGCGCCATGGGGGGGGGCTCATGAGCCTTCTCCCTGCCACGCAACACCCAGTGCCTCGCCACGGGCACACGCCCAGGGCACACCCAATCGATCCTTTGGGATGAACAAATGAATGAATGAATGAAGTCCCTGAAGAAAGGGTGGCCTCCTGTAGCAGCCGTCCCCCGCAGGCCCGCAGCCACCCCCCACCTCCCTGGCTCCTCTGCGACCCTCCCCGCTTCCCATCCCCGCCCACACCCCTCTGTCCCCTTCCCTCTCTTCCACTCTCCCTTTCCTATTTCCCACCTGCTTCCCTCCCGGGACTGGCTGCAGGGACCTGCTCTGGGGTTGCCTCACTGCCTTTTTGACTCACTGGGAAGTAGATTGCTGATCCCGGGACAGGTGAAAGAAGAAAACACCCAGAAGTATGCTCTCATTGCTGGTTGCCTCGGGCTCTGAGGAAGAGCGTCCTGTTTTTATACATCCCTGGGCAGCCTGCTTCCTTCCCACACCCTGCAGCTTGCAGGGTGGCAGGGCCCAGGGGAGCGGTTGCTCCAGCCGGAGTTCTCAGTCATCTCAGACCCTTCTCCTCCCACTCTTGCCATGTGCAAGCCGTCCCCGAGGCCTCCAGCTCATCCAGCGCCTGCCCCAGCCCAGCCCACCTCACTCCGACATGGCCCCCGTCCTAACTGACCCCCATGCTGAGAAACCCCCAATCCAATCCCATGCTGCTCCCCTTGTGTCAGTTTCCCAGGGCTGTGGGAACATGGTACCCCTGACTCATGGAATTTATCCATATAAGGCATCGCCTCATGGCCCTGGAAGCTGGAAGTCCACAGCCAAGGGGTGCCCTCGCTGGGAGAATCCATTCCCACCTCCCTGCTGGCTCAGCTCTCACCCTGCACTTGGCCGTGTGTCCTTATGGCCACCTGGCTATGGCTGTGTGGCTGCAGCTATGTGGCCATGGCTGTGTGGCCATGGCTGCATGGCCTGTGGCTGTGTGGCCATGGCTGCATGGCTGTGGCTGCATGGCTGTGGCTGCGTGGCTGCCGCTATGTGGCCATGGCTATGTGGCCGTGGCTGTGGCTGTGTGGCTGTGGCTATGTGGCCATGGCTATGTGGCCGTGGCTGTGGCTGTGTGGCCATGGCTGTGTGGCTGTGGCTGCGTGGCTGTTGCCCACAGGGGAGCAGCTAAGGAAGCTTGGCAGTGTCCCGAGCCCGGGAAGGCTGGAGCTCCTGCCCCACCCTGGGCCGAATGCAGGGGCTGGGGTGGGGGTGGGAGACCCACAGGGGAAAGAAACCCACGAGGAAGTGCCACCAGCAGCCCCTTCCAGTTTTGCCAATAACGGCTGGCTCTGCTTATTCTGCCGTGCGAGTGGCTGTGGAAATGGGCCTGCGTGAAGCACTGGGACGTGGAAAGATTTGCTGGCTATGTAGGTTTACAAACACTTACTCCTTCGAGTCAGGTCGTGTAGAGGCTGGCCTGTGTCATAACCAAGTCTGAAGTGCCACGAGATTCTGAAAACCACGTGAGTTTCCACTTTGCCCGCTGGAACCCAGGAACTGGGGTAGGAGCACGCGTGGGTGGGAGGGAAGCCCCGCTGGAAAGTGCCAGAAGCGCCTGCAGTGGGAGGCCAGGGGGCACGACGTGGGGGAGAAGCGTGCGCCCTCCTCCCGAGCTGAGGCGCAGACGGGAGGCTGAGGCGGGCGCTGAGCAGGGTCCTGGCGCTGGACGTGGGGAACTGATTCCCTGGGGCTAAAGCACTGGGCAGGAGCCCATCCTAACGGGTGGGGGTCACGCCCCAGACGCTGCGGCTCAGAGGGGGCGTCCAGGACCCCAGCAGCGCCCCATCCGGTGCGGCGCTTTGAGCTGTCACGGCGCCTGCAGCTGAGCCGGCCAGGCGCGGGGCCTCAGAGTGGGTGCAGATGCTGCAGGCTCAGGAAGGCCCAGCACGTCCATGCGCACACACGCACACACGC
>PVIY010041055.1:0-21932 GCA_004026745.1 Myrmecophaga tridactyla | reverse complement strand
TTTGGCCCTCCAGGCCCTGGCTCTACGTGATATTGCAAGCAGCCATGATAAGCTCAGACTCCTTTGCTAGCTAAGGATGTACTTGGGTTGTGTAGAGCTCCGAAGGGACCTTTTAAGGCAGCCAGCAGCCTGGGGGCAGTTTTGGGTGGAATCAGCAGAGCAGCACGGAGACGAATCCACAGGCTGTGAGGGGAAAGATCCAAGCCCTGCAGCCCCAGGACTGGTGGCTTTGATGGCTGGTGGAATCACCCTCTGGGTGACAGAAGCTACCAGACGAAGGTCACTGTCTCCAGACAGGATGGGCACGAAGCCTGCGTCTGTGAGTCACCCTTAGAGACACTCACAGTCATGCCCCTGAAGTCAAGGGACCCTGTCAGAGCTGCCTCTGAAGCTGCCGTCCCCTAAAACACATGATTAATCATCATAAACGGTCTCCCCAAATGTGGGCACCAAACTGTGTTTGCAATCAGCACGAAGATAAGGCACTTCACATTCAATTAATTTTTATCTGACCTGTCTAATGTCCCGAGAGGAGGCCTCTGCCCCTGCTGTAAGGATTAAATTCTCTGCCAGAGCTGGAGGGAATCCCAGCTCAGCATCCTTCTAGCCTCCCAAGGACTGAAGTTGTATCTGTGCAAAATGTAGATGACAAAAAATGAGCAGATGGGAGAATAATGAGCTTAATTGTCTCTTTCTTGCCACCTGGAGATCTGGGAAAGTAAAATCAAGCTTGTTCTCTTGGAATTTGAATGAGAAATCTGTTGGTATAGGCTTTCTCCCCCCCCCCCACCTCAAAAAAGTGTACATTTTTAAAGGGGGGACATCCAGCTTACACAGAGGATTTTGAACCTGCATTGGCACAGAGTGGAGACAGGAATGGGAGCTGTGGGTCTGGCCCCTCTGGGTTTCTGATGATCCTGGTGCCCCTGGCCTTGAACCTGCCCATGGCTTGGCTTTCCCCTCCGGCAAAATGGAGGGTCACTGAAACATGCTGGTGCGTACAAATCTTGCTCTGGGCTTCGGGAGCCAACAAAAGCTCTGGGGAGAAGCGTCATACCCCGTGGTTCAATTCCATTCCTGCAAGGAGCAGGGAGCTTTAATGGGATCCCAGGCTGGTTGTCAGCTTCTGATTAGAGGGTTGGGTGGGGTCCCCCCAGGTGAGGGAAGGGCAGGAGGAGTTCTCAGGAACTCGAAAGTGTGGGTTCCTGTGGGAAATACTGTGGAGGGACTGGGGGAAACCCATGGGATTGCACATTGCAGTGAAAGTCCCAGTGGCTGGTTAACATGGCAGGATTTGGATTCTTGGATTTTGGGTTACTTTATTCAGGCTTTAAATAAGGCCCTGGGGCAAGGGAGTATGTACATCCTGAGTGGCCTGGGAGCTAGAGTTCCACCAATAAGTGAAACTGGGTATACTCAGAGAGCTCAGTCTGGACAGACCTGGTTTTACCACTCATCTCTTGAGTCAACTTGGGAAAGCTATTTAACCTCTCTAATCCTTGGGGTTCTCATTTATGAAAGGAGGGTAATAAATCTCTTCCTGTTAGGGTTGATGTGAGGATCAGATGGAATAACAGCACATATTCAAGGCTCTGCTTCAGGTGTGTTCCTGAGTCCTCCAGCCTGTGACACTGACCTTTCCCATTCGTGTCCTAACAGACCTATCTGAGACAACTCCACGTACCGTGCCCAGATCTCCCCTCCTTCGTGGCTCTCAGAATTCTTGGACGATTTTGTTTTCCTCGAATGACCTGATTTCTTTCCTCTGCCATCCTCTGCATCTTTCCTGCTATGGCTACCCTTGTTTTACTCACCGAACCCCAAAGATGGTTCCCCTTTTCATTTACTGCAAAAGCATCATTAACCAAGGTTTTTGTGTTTACTGAAGAGTTGGGTCTAACGGTGAGTGGTTTAAGGGGAGTTTATAGCACAGACCAGGCAACAATGTAAACTGAATATTAGATATTACTTTCCTAATGAATCTCAGCTATTCCACTGGCCATGTCACTAGCCATCTTTATCAGTATCTATTACTGTTAGCTATTGCTATTTAACAAATCACCCCAGACCTTCCTGGTCACAATTCTGTGCACTAGCAATTTAGTATCAGCAGAATGATTCTTCTGGTTTCAGCTGGACTTCCATATATGTCTTTAATTAGCTGTGGGTCAGCTCTGCTGAATTTGGCTGAATTTTCTCACATGTCTGGGATCTTGGCTGGGACACTTAGATGCTGGTCCATGTAGTCTTTCAATTTACAACAGGTCAAGCTGGGCTTGGTCACCTGACAAGTAAATGGAAGTGTGCAAGGTCTCTGGGACTTGGAACTGATATTCTATCACTTATACTGCATTCCGTTGGTCAGAGAAAGTGACAGGGTTAGCCCAGATTTAAGGGGAGATGAAATAGACTCCATCTTTCTATTTGATGGGAGGGGACTGCAAAGTCACATTGCAAAGGATGTGGATACAGGGAGTTCAGCATTGTTTCCATGTTTTTCAACCCCATCTTTTCCCTCAGGATATCACCCAGTGTTCTATTGTTGGTTCTTCATAGTTCCTGTCAAGATATTTCCCCAAATATTCTCTTATTCCTGTTCTAGGGGCACCAGCTTTTCTACCTATTTGAAGAAGATTCTAAATTCTTGTTGCCTTATCATGCAGAACAAATTCTCTCCTTTCCAATTCTGTTCACAAGCCAAAATGGCCCTCAATATGTCCTAAAGGCATTTTCTCACCCTGGCTGGGTATCAGAGCCACTTTCAAAGCTTTTAAAAATTACTGATGCCTGAGCCCCATTCCCAGGTCTGGGGGAAGGTTTTGGATATTGTTTTTGCTTGTTTGTTTGTTTGTTTTTAAAGTTCCCCAGATAGTTCTAATAGTCAGGGTTGAAAAACAAGGGAGTAAACAAAAGCCCCATGTACCTTGGAGAAGAATTTTTCTCCTTCCCTAAAATACACACATCTAGAAGTCATTTTTTTTCAATGAGCAGTTTCCATCTTCCTATCACTAAATGCAAGTTATTGTTATTATTGCTAATGTTAGCATTGGCAGTATAATGTTGTAGGGTAAGGAAGTGACCTCTGAATTCATACCATCCCTCTTTCTGCTCAGTTCCCCATCTGGAAAATGAGGGTAATTAAACTTCCTATTTTATGTAGGTTTGCTGTGAAGATTAAATGTCCAAATGATTGTAAAGTACTTAGACACATAGTAAGCGTTCAATGAATGATGGCTAGTATGTAATTATTGTTTTATTCATTCACCATCCCATAATTTGTGAACTTTACCCTCAGTTCACATTCTGTTTGCTCCAGCTTCCAAAGCATCTGTGATGGCAACAGATGAAGAGAGCCAGTAATGCAATTATACTAGCTGAAGCATGCTAAAGTTTGGAAGAATACAGAAGAGAGAGACTTCCTTTGCTTGGGGGAACCCTCACCTCTGCCAATTCCAGATTATAAAGAGCATTAAGAAAATTCTCTGGCAAACTTGGGTATCCTTTTTCTTTTCCAACTTGTTTTCTTCAGCCCAAACATTCATTTTAATAGAGGCAGCCTCAAACTTGAGCAATTACTTGAGTTGTGCATCATCAGCATACTTAGCTTGGTTGTGATGTTCTGGAGATAATAGATGTGAGTGAGGATGCAAAAATCTGCTGGCAGGAGACTGGGCCAGGTCTGAGTGCAGCCCAGGGGCAGTCAGCATTACAGTGAGACACTGGGGACAAGGATCCCAGGGAATCACAGGGAGCCAGCATCAGTAGGACCCTTTGACATCTAGAATGAAGCACATCCAAAGTCACTTATGTTGGCAGAGCTCAGACTAGGGGGAATCAAGGGAATTATGACTGTGGTTGGATCCTTACTTGTGCCAAGTTTCATCTTAGGACTTTATCTTTGCTAACTTAGTTATATCATGCAACAACTCTAAGAAGCAAGTATTATTGACTGTATTTTGTAGTTGAGGAAATTGAAGTTTATAATATAACAGCAAGGAAGTGAGGAGCCAAGCCACAGCACTAACATTCTTTTAGTCTCCAGTACAGAGCAGCTAGAAGTAAAAACCTAAAATTGTAGAATTGTAACCCATTCCAAACTTGATATCTGTTCTACAACTAATTGCTGTGCTGTGCTTTGAAATTTATTGCTTTCTTGTATATGCATTATTTTTCATGAAAAAGAGAAAAAGTCAATTGTGATGATAAAAAAAATATTTATTCCTTCTAGCCTCCTATGTTCTGGAGCAGCTAGAAGGAAAAATCTGAGATGATGGTATGGTAGCCCATGACACAGTCTGGGATCTATCCTGTAACTACTTGTTGCAGAGTGTTTTGAAAACTATTGCTTTTTTCTTTCTTTGCTTTGTATATATGTTATATTATACAATAAAAAAAAGTTTAAAAAAATCACAAGGACTGCGTAAGTCATTGAAATGACATTTTTTGCAAACTATATAAACTTTCTATCTGCCTTGGAACAGACTGGTTACATACCTGCAGATGCTGAGTGAGGTTATCTTCATGGCATGATTTTAGAAAGACCTTGAATAAAAACAAATAAATTCCTCCTAAAAACCAAAAAAACAGAAAACCCGAATCTCACATCAGTTTCCTCTCATCTTACATTCATTGATATGTGAAATTAAATTAGGGCCTAGGTTTTAATTTCTGATGAAACAAACAGTTCTACAGGAAGCAAAAGTTAATGTGACCTAAAGGAAGCAGTAGAGTGTAAGGGAGAGAACACTGGATTATAAATCCAGTATGAGATCTAATACTTTAAATAACCTCCTTGGATTAAATCTTGGCCAGCCCAATTAAAACCAAATATTGGGAAAATTGTGGAGGACAGGCATGGAGACAATCTTATTAAGTGAGAAGGAAGTCCTAAACTATAAGATATTTAGGAAACATAATTTTATTATGGCCTCAATTCCAAGCCAATGTATGGTGATACTATTTTGTGAAATAATTGAGGGAAAATCATAAATCTCAAAAGATGTAATAATGTCTCCTAAGCATAAAAAATTATGCAATTATGATGTTGTGTAGCAGAGTGATTAAGTGTTCAGAGTTGGGAGTCAGATTTCTTGGGTTCACATCCTGGCTGTATTGCTTTACTAGTTATGTTACCTTGTACATGTGCACCTAAATCATCTGTGCTTCCATTTCCTTATCCAGAAAAGAGTGACGATGATAGGACCTACCTCATTGATAGTCTGAATGAATTCATATATTATTATCTCCTTTCCAGTGCAACATCCTCTTTACAGGAATTATCCTAGGGTTATCATCTTATTGCTAGGAATATGTTTTTGAATTAAGGCAACCGCTTTTCTGTTTTTTGATCATAATCTTTGTACTGAACTGTCTAGTTTATAACTTAGTATTTACACGGAGCTGTTTTGGCTTAGCCTAACTGATCTTGTGTTGCTTTCCAGATCAGCTGTGATTTTCAAGCTTTGGCAAATGTGCAGGAGTAGACTGTTTGCAGCCAGAGGCACTAAGCAGAGGTAGGTGGGTCCTCCTGTGTCACTCTCACCAGTACAGGTAGAAGACAGCTTTGCAGAACCAGCCTGCCCTGAACATCCCAGGGGAGCCACACCCCGTAGATAGTAGTTTGATTTTCAGTCAGGTCCGCATTCCAGATACTCATGGCTGTGCTGGGTAGTCAGCCTCTCAGCCACTCTCCACACCCCTGGACCTGCTGTAGCACTGACCCAGAGCAGGGATAAGAAAGAGGCTGGGAGGCATAGGGAGAAAAAGGTGACAGAGCTCTTTCCCAACCCAAATCCTAGCACACACTTTAAAAGCAAACATCACATGTTCTTCTGTTCCAATCACTTTCTTGTGCATCACCAATTCCACCATTCTGACCCTCTGATTATTCAGCCATAAACAAGGGTGGTCTGAGTGTGAGCCAAGGACATGCTTTTCCAAGGGGAGTCCTGGAGTGAGTCACCCAGCTAGAAATCAAAGAGCAGTCCTGTCATCACTACCTGCCTATCAGTGGCTCTTTGAACTAGCTCTGCCACACACTACAAGCAACCGTTCGTCCAGCCTTGGGTTGGCAGAGGGAAGAGGTAAGGCAGATGGCCTGTGCAAGAGCTTTTCCAGGGTCTCAGTAAGAATCTATGACAAATGACAACTGTCGAGGGGGTGTGGAGGGGTGGGAAATGTGGGCATGCCTTGTTGACAGAGCACCCTGAGGTCTCTTTAGAAGGTGGGGGTTCTCTCTCTCAGCCAACACGACAAGCAAATTCACTGGCCTCTCCCCTCTACGTGGGACATGACTCCCAGGGGTGTGGACCTTCCTGGCAACAGGGGACAGAAATCCTAGAATGAGCTGGGACTCAGCATCAATGGACTGAGAAAACCTTCTTGACCAAAAGGGGATGAGAGAAATGAGACAAAATAAAGTGTCAATGGCTGAGAGATTCCAAACAGACTCAAGAGGTTATCCTGGAGGTTATTCTTACGCATTAAATAAATATCACCTTTTTACTTAAGGCATAATAGAGAGGCTGGAGGGAAGTGCCTGAAAATGTGGAGCTGTGTTCCAGTAGCCATGTTTCTTGAAGATGACTGTATAATGATACAGCTTTCATAATGTGACTGTGTGATTGTGAAAACCTTGTGTCTGATGCTCCTTTTATCTACTTTATGGGCAGATGATTAAAACATCTGGACTAAAAATAAATAAATAATAGGGGGAACAAATGTTAAAATAAATTTACTAGACTAAAATGCTAGTGATCAATGAAAGGAGGGATAAGGGTATGATATGTATGAATATTTTTTCTGTTTTCTTTTTATTTCTTTTTCTGAATTGATGCAGATGTTCTAAAAAGTGATCATGATGATAAATATACAACTATCTGATAAAAAATAGAATGTTCATATTGTATGTGATTGGTTTTATTAATAAAAATTTTTAAAAATTAAAAAAAAAAGAAGATGGGGGTTATGGAAATATGTCCTGCAGTCTGTAGGCCTGGATGTGTGTCTGTGTGAGTAGCCCTCCCTGCAGCTCCCCAGCCAGGGATGAATTCATGGAACAGCATGCGATATTACCTGCTCACCCTCAGTTTCTTCCGTTAGAGAAAATTTCCAACCCTATAAATTTCCTTTAGCACTGGGACAGCAGGAATAGAACTCATAAGGGGTATGGAATTTGAGGACCTGTGTTGAGACTTAGATTCTTCCATCTATCCCCTGGTGGATGCTGGGGCAAGTCACTTACCTGCAAGGTTTCTTCATCTGTGAAATGCTAAAGTTGCAGTATCTTCCTCAGACCTTTAAAACATAGTGTCTTAGATATATAACATCCACTTTCTGAATCAATGAATTATTTTCGCATTAATTAAGAAGAAATGAAATCGTAATTTGGAAACCATGCATCATGCTCTCCGAGCTACTCTCATCTGGCAAGTGGCCCCTTTGGAGGAACCCACAACAGCCTGGTACTTGGATCACCTCCTAGAAGCTTCCTTGCTCACTTTTTTTTTTTTTGAATGAAATTTGCTCAAGTGTGTGAGAGAGAGAGAGAGAGAGAGAGAGAGAGAGAGGGAGAGAGAGAGGGAGAAACAACGAGAGCTTGGCATTCTCTGCTGCGTCACATAGGCTGAGGGATCTTGCTTAACAGCGTCACACACAGCGCTTTTTCCACACCATCATTACATTTTAAAAATATCCTTTTAGCCTTGTGCCTCTTTTTCATTTGTTTGTTTATTTGGGATAAATTAAGGGAATAAAGTGGGATACATGCAGTAATTATCAGACTGCACTGTGTTTAAGTGAATCTACTTTAAATCAAGACCAAAGACACAGACTCATTCATCTTTTAAAGACAGAATAAAGGACAATGCAAGACAGTTTCCACCAGTCTCGTTCTATGATAAGTACCTGCTGGGCAAGGATCATGACACAAATAAATATAAGAGAGCAATAGTAACGATAACTGCCTCTAAGGAGCCCTTCTAAAGGGGATGCACAAGGCCCTTTACACATCGTATTTCCTTAAATATACTCCTTACAAGCACTTTCTGAATTGGGTATTATCCTCATTCTGCAGATGAAGCAAATGATGCTCAAACAAGTCAGTGCCTTGCCCAGGTCGACATCACAGGTAGGTGGTGGATCTGGTCAGAATCCAGGTTGGTTTTGCTTCAGTGCCCAAGCCCTTTCCTTTTCTTCTCTTCTTCTTATTAAATTT
Organism: Myrmecophaga tridactyla; assembly: GCA_004026745.1. Lineage (NCBI taxonomy): Eukaryota > Metazoa > Chordata > Mammalia > Pilosa > Myrmecophagidae > Myrmecophaga > Myrmecophaga tridactyla. The sequence continues at coordinate 13,717 of PVIY010041055.1, read as the reverse complement.
ATTGTCCTTTTTTTTTTTTTTTTAAGATAATGGCATTATATTAAAGTGAAACCATTTTCTTAAAAAAAAAGAAAAAGAAAAGATGAAGGTGCAAGAATTAGTTTGAACAGTGATTTGATGAATTTTTTTTTTTTTAATTTGCATATGGGCAGGAGGCACCAGGGATCGAACTCCAGACCTCCAGCACGGCAGGTCGGAGCTCTGCCTGCTGATCCACAGCAGCCGCCTGATTTGATGAATTCTTGATGGGGCTTAGACCACTGACCCAATCAGCACCCTGCTTCCATGTCCCAAGCAGCCCCCAGGGAGATTCCTGAAGCCTCCAGGTGGCAGGAGGGAGGAGACAGGAGGTAACATTCCACCATTCAGGAGCAGCCAGGGGCTCACAGGAAGTAACCTAGGGGAGCGATGGGTTAAGATGGTGTGTGTTGAAGCTTCCTCTTGAGCTGGGATGGGAATTCATACCTAAGGTTAGCTGAACCATGGTGGCACCTGGCACAATGGTCTTATACAGTGATCCTTTTGGGAGAGTGGAAAAGAGAAGGGGGAGGAAGGGAATTAGAATGCAGAAGGTGTGAGTCCATGATCTGCCCCTCTAGCCAGTGCTGGGTTAATTTAGGTTTAAGACAGTGCTCGTGCTAAGAATGGAAGTCCCTGGGGTGGGGCCAGCATCATGGGCAAACAACTTGTGTGGTTATGCTGGGCCCTGTGCCCAGAAGGGCCCTGCATTTGGTATAATGTTCTGCTATCATTGCCTTGAAGTTCTCAACTTTTGAACAAGGGGCTCTGCATTTTCATTTTGCACTGGGCCCTGCAAATTGTATAGATGACCCTTCCAAGATGAGAATGCGTTGGGGAGAAGGAGGAGGGGACCAGGTAGTTACAACATAGTTGCTGAAGACTACTGATGCTTCCTTAGATCACTCTTAACACTCAAGGCTCTGCAAACTGTGCTCCAAGGGGAGTGATCCACCTAAATTGCAAATCTGATCGCAATACTCTTCAGCTTAAAACTCTTCAAAGTCTTCCTGTCGTCCTTACCAAGGTCCACATGTCAGACCACTCCCTGTTGTCCCCGAGCCTGCTTCTTCCCATCTCAGGACCACCAAGTTTGTCTTCCCTTTGTATTGCCTCCTTTCACCACCTGTAGCCATACCCACACCCATCCCTCTCTTCCTTTGCCCAGTTAACTCCCACCCATACTTTAGGTCTCCATTTAAACCACTCTATTTCCAGGAGACTTTCCCAATCCAACATGGGCAGTTTCATCTGCTTGGTGCTACAGACACAAGCCTATCCAAAGCCCTTTCCCAAATGGTTCAAACCTGGAAAAAAAATCTTGGCTTCAGAATTTAAAAGGGAAGTTGAAACATCAAAACTAATATAAGTTTAGGGCAGGCCACGGTGGCTCAGCAGGTAAGAATGCTTGCCTGCTATGCCTGAGGACCCGGGTTCGATTCCTGGTGCCTGCCCATGTAAAAAAAAAAAAAACTAATATAAGTTTAATGAAATTTCAGTACAATAACATTATTCATGTTCACCAATTGTTATTTTAGCATTAAATCCATAAAAATTTTATTACACCGAAAACCAATTTATAGTTTAGATTTTTTTGCACTTCTTAAGAATTCTTGAGTTTGTACAATGATTGATGAGAAATTACAGCCCGTTGCAAATTAAATAAGTTACTTGTAGCCAAAACATTTATAAAACAAAATTAAAAAAATGTTTCCAATATTTTTGTAGCAATAGCAGGTTTTATAAGTTGTGCAGACCTGAATATAGGAGGCTCCCCTCTACCCTGCACTCCTCTACTCAACTACTCCTCAGAAAGAGTGAGATTGCCTTACATTTGAGTTTTTGTGAAGAGTTTCATTATTTTTACTGGTTTATAGCCAACAATTCTAATTGCTAGACAGTATAATGAATATGCCTTATACCGATCACTTTAAAAAAGTAACGTAATAAGTGGAAGTCATGATATTAGCCTACAGGACAAATGAGAAAGCAACTGAACTAACGTTGTGCAAATGAGTACTTGTACCAAGGGGTAAAATTTCTGGTGACATCATGTACAGCTTCCAAAGGTACTGCATCTCAAAAGTGACTCTAGAGATGAAGATGCTGATAAGTTTTAGATGCTTGTAAATATTGGGCAAAAATTATTTCATGAAATGTGATATTGGGCAAAAACAATGTCTATATTAATATTTTATATCATAATCTAATTGTATAAAAGATGTTTGACTATTTTATTAAAATTGGCTCCAGAAAACTTTAAAAAATACCTCTTCTCATGAAGATAGTAGAGGAATGGTCTTACGTTGGAGGTAGTCTTATCTTTAGAGAAAGGCCATAAATGACAAAGAGAGTTAAACAACAGGCATTCAGAACACATTCAGTTTAGGACTGCTGAGAGTGTTTGCAGTATTGGTTGAGACCATGGGGTGGGGGGTGGGGTCTGAGAATGTTTGTTGTACTGGCTGAGAGTGTTTACAGTATTTGTTGAAACCACACTTTGGCTAATGGTTGGCAGCCTAGTTGGCCATGCTGAGCTTCATTGACTGAGGACCTACAGTAGCATTCAGAACACAAGAAAAACATATGTATATTAATAGTATATTGTGATGTAACTATAGTTTTGAATATAAAGATTATAATGAATCAGCAATCAGTAGGCTAGCATTCAAAAATAGAATACTAAGTACATATGATGGAAGTTTATGCGAGTCAAGAAATGACCTTAGACCCGTGATCTCCAAGTGGGTTGTGCTGGAAGAAAATATTAATTAGAACTTTTACTCATCTTTATTTTTATCTTATCCTTTTGTACTTTTTATATATATATGTATGTCTTATAATGTACAGAATGTATTCATAGAGTAGTATATATACATATAATCTATAAATAAATAAAATGCATTTATCTGGAGACTTGCTTGAAAAAGTATACAGGGACCGCTGTCTTGGACAATTATTGATAAGAAGGATTCCTCTGCAAGAAACACTGATTCCCTCTGGACACTCCAGCCAGCAGTCACAAAACCTTCTAGGGGCTCAGGGCAACGTGAGGATACACTATGGAGGCCTCACCAAAAGCACCGAGGAATTCCTGCAGGTCCCAAATTATAAGTACTCAATTTCTCCCTAGAAATGTCATTTGAAAGGGCTTTCTCCAGATCATTTTCTACCAGATTCTTTCCAGTTCAGTTTTAAGTTGATCATCTGCAAAGTCTTCAATTGGCGGAGTAAATATGTATGACCGAGGTCACATTTATCTAATTCCAGTGGCTGAATAGGCCAGAGTGGTTGGAGAATGTGTTATTCTGGGAAATCAAGTATCATGGTTGTATAGAATTCCCATAACCATATGTGGCTAAACAATTTATCAGATAAATTGAATTCAGTAAGATACATGTATGCCCTGCTCCTTTGGAATTTAATTGCATCTTCGATGAATCACAAACCTCTTTAGGATAGATTGATGCCTCTGGGTCATGTTTACAGTCATCAATTTTCCTTGTATTGTATCACTATGTGCTAATCAATAGGATGCTCAATAAATGAGCTTTTTATTGCATTACTTGCCACAGGGGAAAAGGAGCTGCATTCATCTATAAAGCTATTGCTCATGATCTATTTAAAAGAGATAGAAAGGGGGCAGTGAGACAGTGGCTCAGTGGCAGAATTCTTGCCTGCCATGCCGGAGACCTGGGTTCGATTGCTAGTGCCTACCCATGCAAAAAAGAAAAGAAAAGTGATAGAAGGGGATGGGGAAAAGGAGCTGTGTAGTACACTCCCTCCTTACTCATTGCCCACCAGCACCTGCCAGGCTCTCTCTGGATGTTTTTGTCCTAGACTAGTTCTCTAGGTAAACAACTAAGAAATGGATTGTCTTCTGAACTCGCTTGCCTTCTATAACAAGAGCCTGCCCATGAAAAAAAGAAAACCCAGAACACCCCATCCCACATCTCGGAAGCTGCAGGAAGCTGGGGTCATGGCCTCTGGTTCTTTTATATTTAGATGCACTAGGCTGGAGCCTCTACAATCTTGGGGCTCTCGATGTGCCTATAAGCTTCAATCTTTTCAGATTTCCAACAGAAAACCTCCTCTGCTTGTACCTCTCCAAATGCCAAGAGGAACTCAAGGATGGCCTCTGAACTCCTCCCCCCCGCCCACTCCACTAACCCAGGGATGGGAGATGTGTATGGAATATTGCTCCTCCACTACCCCCAGAGCAGGGTGCAGGATTTGAGGTGTCTAAATATTATACACTTTGGGGGCCCTTCTTAAAAAAAAATACAAAATGAATTATGAAATATTTATTTAAATACTATATATAACTATTTATTCACAATGAAAGAAGAAATCACAACAAATTATAAATTTGCAAAAACAAATACCACAAATATCACAATGTCCAGAAAAATAACAGTGTCTTTATTAATTATCTGACACACTTCTAAATACCTTTTCTTACCTGCAGTTTTGAGCTTCATCCTCTTTGATCACTTCTTTATTTGGCAATGATTTTGTAATATTTTATAGAGAGGATGAAAAGATCATTCAACTTTCCTCTGACTTTCTTGCTGCATGGGTGGCAGTTTCTCATGTCATTTTATCTGAAACTGCCAAAATTTATCAGCACAACGAGATACTCAGTGCATGGACATTCATGTAATGACTTAGCGTAGTAGGAGTATTCTTGGAAGCCATTTCACCTCGTAGAGAGATGACCAGCAGAAACTCAACTATAAAACAGAATTAACTGCAAAGCACATAAATATGTCCCACCAAACTCAGGCTAATTGTGTCTTACTCCTGACTTCCTCCTAGCCAGGTCCCCAAAATGCCCTTGGCCACTACTCAACAAGGTAAAGCCATTGGTAGCCCCACTGCTCTTGGAAAAAGCATAGCATTTTCCAAGCATCATTCAAGTGATCTTGTCATTTCTGGATGGCAGAACCCCTAGAGGTCAACTTTTCTGTCTAGACAAACTTGTGCTTCAGAGGTTTTGGAAACCTGAGTGTGGGGCTCCACTGTGGTATCAGACTCCTTCCAGGTTCAGAAACAATGCTAAACCCTCACGTTCAGCCAGCACACCTATGGAGCATTGGGCTTGGTCCTGCTTGGTCCTTCCCTGTCAGCACAGCCGAGACCATGGAGAGGTAGGGGATTCCTTCCACCGTTGAGGTGAATTAACCATCACATCTAAATCAAGGTAGGCACTAAACTTCCAGGTGCTCTGCCAAGCACCAGGGGACCATAGAGAAAATTCCTGACAGCTTTGCCTACAATCTAGAATGCTTAGTAGCATGAGTACCCTGGTAGTATGGTCAGAAGGAAGCAGTGATGCTAGCTAACATTTGCAGAATGCTTCCTTCCACAGGCCAGGCACTATACTACGTGCCTTATATGGATTTTAACATTTCAATCCTGACAACAATCTTGCAAAAGACATACTACTATTAACCCCATTTTACTGATGAGAGAATCAAGGCACACAGTGCTCCAGTCACTTTTTCAAGGTCACAAAGGTAGAGCGTAGAGGAGCTAGGGTTGAAACGTGAGCAGTGTCTGTACCCCACAAGCTTAACACTGCGCTCTGCTACCTGACCTCTAGGGATCCCTTTCATACTAGGAAAAGAAGCTATAAACTCATACATATGTGGAAAACAAGATAATTATCACATAAGTGGGACAAAGATGAGACTTAAATTTTATTTTACTTATAAACCAAGAGACTTCACCTATGTCCAAAAGGGATTTGAAGTGGTTTACAAAGCAAGTCATTTACAGACAATAGCGTTTCCTCATACAGGACAGTCTTTATGGCTCCCTGCCATTGAAGGTGTGACGCCATCTTGAAATGCTCACTCTCTCTCTCTTTTCCATCTGGCAAGTTCCTTTTCAGCCTCCAAGGAACAGCTAAAAAGTCAGAAGGGGGCCTCCCACAGGATCCCATGAGGATGTTTCCTCAGTTTCTTCCCTGCCTGGTGGCCTGTGAGAACAGCGGCCATACCAGCCAGGTCATCACTGCGGCCACCTCTGGGGCAGGGGAGATATTTTAGGCAACAACCCCAGCCCATAGCACAGGGCTGAGGTAAGCTCGCAATATGTATTGGCTGCATGATTGAACTGTTTAAAGCTTTCTGAGAGGAATTTATCACATCTATGTGGGGAATACTGAACAATGTAAGATGCAGTCTCTGCAGTAATTGAATAGAAGATGCAGAAACTTTCTCTGTAAGGCCTTTTTTTTTTTTTTGTATGTCCATGCTTGCTAAAAGCAAAGGATATAACATTGTAAGGTAACGAAGGAAAGACTTTGGCAGGGGGATATAAGTGAATGAGGTCCTTCCAGAATGGAGTGTTTTGGCAATTATTTTACTTAAAGGATAGATATAGAAGGCCCAAGAGTATCTCTAGTCAGATACTAAATGCCTGCAGCAGGCTCTGTGTGAGTGTGTGTGTGACGTGAGTTTTTTTCAGTTTAATTTTCTTTATAGAAAATTTCAAACATAAACAATAGTTGAGAGAAAAATCTAATAACAAACCTCTATGTAATATCGCCCAGATTCAGCAATTTTCAGCTCATGCCGGATCTAATTTCCTCTATGCTCCCCCTGTGCCATGCTACCTACCCCTCACAACAGCCAGATGGGTTATTTTGAGGCAAATCCCAGATACAAAGCCATATTATTTTCATACATATCTCTAAATGATACGGACTTTTTATAAAGACTATAACCAAATAACCATCACCACACCTAAAGGTTGAAAATATTTACATTTCATCAACCCCCAGGAGAGGTGGCCGAGATGGCAGCTTAGCAAGGTGCACGATTTACTTCGTCCTCCAGAACAGCTACTAAATAACCAGGAACAGTACAGAACAGCTCCTGGGGCCACATCAGTGACCAAACACACAGTGTACCCCAGTCTGGACCAGCTGGACTGGCTGCGAGCTCCCCCAGACTGTGAATTCCCCAAGCCGTGGCAGCCGGTGCCCCTCCCCCACAGGCTACTTCCCAGAGGGGAAAGGAAAGGGACTTTACCAGCAGCAGGGGCTGAGCACAACCAAACGCCAATCGTTGAATTAATTAAAAAATTCTGACTACTAAAAATAGGCCCCCAGCTCAGGTGAACCTGGTCAAAGCGGAGGTCAATCATTTTTGCCCCGGCACCAAGGGGGCAGGGCTGAGATAAAAAGAAAAAAAAAATTAAAAAAGGAACAGAGGTTTTTGTGGCTGTGTTTCTATAAAGGCTTGACTGCCTTTGGATACAGTGGCAGGACTTTTCAGGCTGCAACTGCCCCAGGCACATGCAGAAACAAGCTTGTTTGAGGGCCTGTCTGAAGCCTGTGCCTTCCCCAGGGGATGGGTGAAGCCCAGCTTGGGTGGAATCCCTCCCTCAAGGAATTCAGACCCCAGGGCTTAGTAATTTGAAGCCATTAAAGCCAGCCTACAACTTCTTCTCTGTCTCCACCATGCCCCCAGCAGGGAGAGTCTGCCAGAGTTAAAGGTACTGCATCATCTTATGCTGGTGGGACCTGCAGGCAGACAAGTGCCTCATACTGGGCAGGATAAGAAAAACAGAGTCCAGAGACTTCACAGGAAAGTCTTTCAACCTGCTGGGTCTCACCCTCAGGGAAAACTGACACAGGTGATTCTTTCTTCCTGACAGGAGGCCAGTTTGGTCTGGGAAAATCTGGTGGGGGTCTATAATACCTAAGTAGACCCTCCTAAGGGTGGGGGAGAAAGGCACCATACAGGCAGGGCAAGAAACAAGAACTGAAAAATTCTCCTCTGTTAAACAAAACCTAAGCAAGAGGTCCAGAAAAAGCTGAACTGAATGTCAAAGAACAGATAGACAACAAATTCATCCAGCAAGAAAACCCTAGGTAAAAGAAGTGAAAACAATCTCCAGAATAAACTAATTGAGATAATTAAAGTGCCTAGATACCAGCAAAAAATAACAAATCACACTAGGAAAATTGAAGATACAGCCCAGTCAAAGGAACAAACCAAGAATTCAAATGAAATACAGGAGTTGAAACAATTAATTCAGGATGTTTGAACAGACATGGAAAACTGCATCAAAAACCAAGTCAATGAATTAAGGGAGGATATAAAGAAGGCATGGAAAGGGCAAAAAGAAGAAATCAAAAGTTTGAAAAAACAAATGACAGAACTTATGGGAATGAAAGGCACAGTAGAAGAGATGAAAAAAAAACTATGGAATCCTACAATGTCAGATTTTGAGAGGCAGAAGATAGGATTAGTGAACTGGAAGATGGAACATCTGAAATCCGACAAGAAAAAGAAAATGTAGGGGAAAAAAAAGGAAAAATATGAGCAGAGACTCAGGAAATTGAATGATAACATGAAGTGCATGAATATATGTGTTGTGGGTGTCCCAGAAGGAGAAGAGAAGAGAAAAGGAGGAGAAAAACGAATGGAGGAAATTATCACTGAAAATTTCCCAACTCTTATGAAAGACTTAAAATTACAGATCCAAGAAGTGCAGCTACCCCAAACAGAATAGATCCAAATAGACTTCCTCCAAGACACTTACTAATCAGAATATCAGAGGACAAAGAGAAAGAGAGAATCTTGAAAGTAGCAAGAGAAAAGCAATCCATCATATATAAGGGTAGCCCAGTAAGACTATGAGCAGATTTCTTTGCAGAAACCATGGAGGCGAGAAGACAGTGGGATGATATATTTAAATACTAAAAGAGAAAAACTGCCAACTAGGAATTCTATATCCAGCAAAACTGTCCTTCAAAAATGAGGGGGAAATTAGAACATTTTCAGACAAAAAAATCACTGAGAGAATTTGTGACCAAGAGACCAGCTCTGCAAGAAATACTAAAGGGAGCACTAGAGACAGATACAAAAAGACAGAAGAGAGAGGTGTGGAGAACAGTGTAGAAAAAAAGATTATCAGTAAAGATAAAAAGAAGGAAAATTAGATATGACATATAAAATCCAAAAGAAAAAATGGTAGAAGAAAGTACTTTCCATATAGTAATAACACTAAATGTTAATGGATTAAACTCCCCAATCAAAAGACATAGACTGGCAGAATGGATTAAAAAACAGGACCTATCTATATGCTGTCTATAGGAAACACATCTTAGACCCAAGGATAAACATAGATTGAAAGGGGAAGGTTGGGAAAAGATATTTCATGCAAATAATAATCAGAAAAGAGCAGGAGTAGCTATACTAATATCCAAGAAATTGGACTTCAAATGTAGAACAGTTAAAAGAGACAAAGAAAGATACTATGTATTAATAAAAGGAACAATTCAGCAAGAAGACATAACAATCATATTTATGCACTGAGTCAAAATGCTCCAAAATCCATGAGGCAAACACTGAAAATACTGGAAAGAGAAATAGACACATCTACCATAATAATTGGAGACTTCAATTCACCACTCTCATCAATGGACAGAACATCTAGACAGAGGGTCAATAAAGAAAGAGAGAATTTGAATAATACAATAAATGAGCTAGACTTAAAAGACATTTATAGAATATTACAACCCACAACAGCAGGATACACCTTTTTCTCAAGTGCTCATGGATCATTCTCAAGGATAAACCATATGCTGAGTCAAAAAGCAAGTCTCAATAAATTTAAAAAGATTGAAATCATACAAAACACTTTCTCAGGTCATAAAGGAATGAAGTTGGAAATCAATAATAGGCAGAGTGCCAGAAAATTCACAGATATGTGGAGGCTCAACAACACACTCTTAAACAACCAGCGGGTCGAGGAAGACATTACAAGAGAATTCAGTAAATATCTCGAGTCAAATGAAAATGAAAACACAGCATATCAAAATTTATGGGATGCAGCAAGGCAGTGCTAAGAGGGAAATTTATTACCCTAACTGCCTATATCAAAAAAGAAGAGCAAAAATGGAGGAACTAACTGTCCACTTGGAGGAACTAGAGAAAGAACAGCAAACTAACCCCAAAACTAGCAAAAGGGAAGAGATAACGAAGATGAGAGAAAAAAATAAATGAAATTGAGAACATGAAAACAATCGAGAAAATCAACAAAACCAGAAGCTGGTTTTATGAGAAAATCAGTAAGATTGATGGACCCTTAGCAAGATTGAAAAAAAGAAGAAGAGAGAGGATGCCAATAAATAAAATCAGAAATGGAAGAGGAGACATAACCACTGACCCCACAGAGATAAGGGAGTAATGACAGGATACTATGAACAACTTTATACTAATAAAAACAACAATGTAGATGAAATGGACAACTTTCTAGAAAGGCATGAACAACCAACTTTGACCTGAGAAGAAATAGATGACCTCAACAAATCAATCACAAGTAAAGAAATTGAATCAGTCATTAAGAAGCTCCCCCAAAAGAAAAGTCCAGGACCAGGTGGCTTCACATGTGAATTCTACCAAACATTCCAGGAAGAATTAGTACCAATCCTGCTCAAACGCTTCAAAAAATTGAAGAGGAGGGAAAGGTACCTAATTCTTTCTATGAAGCCAATATCACCCTCATACCAAAGCCAGACAAAGATATTACAAAAAAAGAAAACTACAGACCAATCTCTGTAATGAATATAGATGCAAAAATCCTCAACAAAACTCTAGCAAATCGAATCCAGCAACACATTAAAAGAATTATACATCATGACCAAGTAGGATTCATCCCAGGTATGCAAGGATGATTCAACATAAGAAAATCAATTAATGTAATACACCATATCAACAAATCAAAGCAGAAAAACCACATGATCATCTCAATTGATGCAGAAAAGGCATTTGACAAAATTGAACATCCTTTCCTGTTAAAAACACTTCAAGGGATAGAAATAGAAGGGAACATCCTCAAAATGATAAAGAGAATACATGAAAAACCCACAGCTGACATCATCCACAATGGGGAAAAACTGAAAACATTCCCCCTAAGATCAGGAACAAGACAAGGATGTCCATTATCAGCACTGTTATTCTACATTGTGTTAGAAGTTCTAGCCAGAACAATTAGACAAGAAAAAGAAATACAAGGCACCAAAATTGGAAAGGAAGAAGTAAAACTCTCACTGTTTGCAGATGATATGATACTATATGTCAAAAACCCTGAAAAATCCACAGTAAAACTACTAGAGCTAATAAATGAGTACAGCAAAGTGGCAGGTTACAAGATCAACACTCAAAAATCTGTAGTGTTTCTATACAGTAGTAATGAACAATCTGAGGGGGAAATCAAGAAAAGAATTCCATTTACAATTGCAACCAAAAGAATAAAGTACTTAGGAATAAATTTAACTAAAGAGACAAAAGACCTATACAAAGAAAACTACAAGAAATTGTTCAAAGAAATTATAGGAGACCTAAATAGATGGAAGGGCATACAATGTTCATGGATTGGAAGACTAAATATAGTTAAGATGTCAATCTACCTAAATTGATTTACAAATTCAATGCAGTACCAATTAAAATCCCAAAAACTTACTTTTCAGAAATAGAAAAACCAATAACCAAATTTATCTGGAAGGGCAGGGTGTCCCGAATAGCTAAAAGTATCCTGAGAAAAATAAATGAAGTTGGAGGTCTCATGCTACCTGACTTTAAGGCATATTATGAAGTTACAGTGGTCAAAACAGGGTCAAAACAGCATGGTACTGGCATAAAGATAGATATATTGACCAATGGAATCGAATAGCATGTTCAGATATAGACCCTCTCATCTATGGACAATTGATCTTTTATAAGGCAGTCAAGCAACTCACCTGGGACAGAATGGTCTCTTCAATAAATGCTGCCTAGAGAACTGCATATGCATATGCAAAAGAATGAAAGAGGATCCATATCTCACACCCTATACAAAAGTTAACTCAAAATGGATCAAAGATCTAAACATTAGGTCTAAGACCATAATAGTGTTAGAAGAAAATGTAGGGAAATATCTTATAAATCTTATACTTGGAGGCGGTTTTCTAGACCTTACACCCAAAGCACAAACATTGAAGAAATAAATAAATAAATGGGAACTCCTCAAAATTAAACACTTTTGTGCATCAAAGAACTTCATCAAGAAAGTAAAAAGACAGCCTACACAATGGAAGGCAATATTTGGAAACAACATATCAGATAAAGGTCTGGTATCCAGAATTTATAAAGAGATTGTTCAACTCAACAACAAAAAGACAGCCAACCCAATTACAAAATGGGCAAAAGACTTGCCCAATTACAAAATGGGCAAAAGACCTCTCAGAAGAGGAAATACAAATGGCCAAAAGGCACATGAGGAGATGCTCAACTTCCCTGGCCGTTAGAGAAATGTAAATCAAAACCACAATGAGATATCATCTCACACCCACCAGAATGACCATTATCAATAAAGCAGAAAATGACAAGTGCTGGAGAGGATGTGGAGAAAGAGGCACACTTATCCACTGTTGGTGGGAATGTCAAATGGTACAACCATTGTGGAAGGCAGTTTGGCAGTTCCTCAGGAAGCTAAATATGGAATTGCCATATGATCTGGCAATAACATTACTAGGTATCTATCTACTCAGGGGACATGAGGGCAAGGACACAAACGGACATTTACACACCAATGTTTATAGCAGCGTTATTTACAATTGCCAAGAGATGGCAACAACCAAAATGTCCATCAACAGATGAGTGGCTAAACAAGCTGTGATATATACATACGATGGAATATTATGCAGTTGTAAGACAGAATAAAGTTATGAAGTATGTAACAACATGGATGGACCTTAAGGACATTATGCTGAGTGAGATTAGCCAGAAACAAAAGGACAAATACTGTATGGTCTCACTGATATGAACTGACATTAGTGAATAAACTTGGAGAATTTCATTGGTAACAAAGACCATCAGGAGATAGAAATAACGTAAGATATTGGGTAATTGGAGCTGAAGGGATACAGATTGTGCAACAGGACTGAATGTAAAAACTCAGAAATGGACAGCACAATACTACCTAACTGTAATACAATTATGTTAAAACACTGAATGAAGCTGCATGTGAGAATGATAGAGGGAGGAGGGCTGGGGCATAAATGAAATCAGAAAGAAAGATAGATGATAAAGACTGAGATGGTATAATCTAGGAATGGCTAAAGTGTATAATAATAGTGACTAAATGTACAAATTTTAAAAACATTTTTGCATGAGGAAGAACAAAGGAATGTCATTACTGCAGGGTGCTGAATATAGATGGTAATTAATATTTTAAAATTTCACCTTATGTGTGAGACTAAAGCAAAAAATGTTTATTTGGTATGAAATTTATATTTTGACTAGTGCATTTCCTAATATAACTTATGTGGACAGCTTAGTTGAACACCGTAAGTACATGGAACCTTGAGTAGGACATGAGATTTTGTTGGTTTGTCCAGAGTGATGTCCCGATAAATCTCAGAGTGATTTGAACAGTGGATAAAAGAGTATTTGCAAAGTCCCCTTTGGGGAATGGTGAGAACAGGGGAAAATTCAACTTCCCCAAGTTGAATTCTTGATATTCTCACAAGCAATGTGGACAACCAAAGCTATAGGCTGAGCCCCCAGTCTTGGGGTTTGTTCATATGAAACTCAACCCCACAAAATATAGGTCAAGCCTACTTAAAATTAGGCCTAAGAGTCACCTCCAAGAGAACCTCTTTTGTTGCTCAGATGTGGCCTCTTTCTCCAGCCAACAC
>PVIY010041054.1:0-21934 GCA_004026745.1 Myrmecophaga tridactyla | reverse complement strand
AAAAAAAAAACTGAAGCTGAGAGAATTCATCAATATCATACCTGTACTGCAAGAAATGTTAAAGTTCTTCATGCTGAAATAATATGCCTCCACATGGAAACTCAGATCTACATAAAAGAATGAAGAGCATCAAATGGTAAATATGAATACAAATATAAAGTGCTTGTTTTCTTAATTTTAAATGTCTTTAGAAAATGATTAAGAAAAAATAAATGAGAGGTTAATACATATGTAGAGAGAAAATGTGTGACAATGATAGCACAAAGGATAGTTGAGATGAAAATGGTAATATGCTGTAAACTTGCAGTGTTTTTTGAATATCAACTTTGATGAGTTACAGATGTAGATGGTAAATCCTAAAGCAATTCTTTGCAAAACAAAAACAAAAAAGGTATGGCTAACAAGCCAATGGAGGACATAAAATAAGATAAATTAAAAAATTACTAATCCCTCAGAAGGCAGAAAAAGAGAAGAAAGAAATTAAGAGCAAATAGAACAACTAGGAAACAAACAGCAGTGTGATTGATTTAAACCTGACTATAACAATAATTGCATTAATATATAATGGAATAATTAAATTACTCCAATTAAATAAGGCAAATTACTCCAATGAAATAAAACATTATCAGACAGATAATCAAGATCAAACTATATGCTTTCTATAAGAGTTATACGTAAAAGTAAAGAAAAAGATTTTGAAAGTAAACATGTTAAAAAAGATAGACCATTGAAGCAATCATAAGAAAACAGGAGTAGCTATATTACTATTAAGTAAAGTAGTTTTCAGTACAAAATATTTTACCAGAGAAAAGAGTGATTTAATAATGGACAGAGAGTCAATACTCAAAAAGACATAAAAATACTAGATAAGTGTGCTCCTAAAAATAGTGCGGCAAAATAAAAGTTATCAATTAACAGAATTGAAAACAGAACTCCATAATTAGAATTGGAAATTTCAACACTCCTCCCTCAGGGATTAATACAAATAAAAAATCAGTATCATATAGAAAACTTAAAGTACTAGCCAGCAACTTAAACTAATTGAAAATAGAATAATATTTTCAGCAATTGCAAAATATATATTATTGTCAAGTACACATGGATGATTCACTAAGATAGACCATGTGCTAGGACATAAAATAAGCCCCAAGAAATCGGAAAGATTGGAATCATATATTCTCTGATCACAATTAAAAAATTAGAAATCAATAAAAATTAAATACACACATGTATTATATAATTGGCAATAAGAGTAATTATATACTCCTATATATAATATATGTATTATATATAACTAATATAAAACATTATATATATACACACATATATACACATGTTTAACCCCTAAAAGTTTGAAATAAAAAACCCATTCTGATGTTGCCACAGAACAGAAATGTCTGTGGCCGCAAATTCTGTCTACTACACGGGGCACAAAGGCACATTTGGACACGAGTTTCTGGAGTTCGCGTGTAAGCCAGGTGGAAAGCTTAGATATGCCAACAACAGCAATTACAAAAATGATGTCATGATCAGAAAGGAGGCATAGGATCGTAAGAGTATAACGGAAGAACTGAAGAAATTTATTGATGACACTGAAATTACAAAAGAAGAGGATGCTTTGTGGCCTCTCCCTGACAGGGCTGGCAGACAAGGGCTTGAAATTGTAACTGGAGATGAGCACATTTCTTCTGCCCCGTCAAAAATAGGTTCTTATATTGATGTAAATCAGTCAGAGGATCCTGAAGGCCTTCGAGTATTTTACTATTTGGTACAGGACCCGAAATGTTTAGTTTTCAGCCTTACTGGATTACACTTCAAGATTAAACCAATCTAAATTATAAAGGATAGGTAAGGGAGGGCTTATTTTTCATTTATGATATTGGGTTTTTTATGAAAGCGAAGCAAATTTTTTTTTATATATGAACTAAAAATAAGGAAATACATATACAGGCTTAATAATATCCTCACTTGGATCAAAGTACGTTTGACAGTCTTCCTAAAGTTAAATCCTGTAAGTAAAGCTGCGTATCATTGAAATTGTGCTGCAATAAAACATATCAGAGCCCAAAAAAAGCACGTTTTAAATAACCCATAGGGAAAAAAAATTACAAGGAATATTAACAAATATTTTGAACTGCGTAATAGTGAAAATGCCCCCTATTGATATTTTTGGGTTGCTGCTGAAGGAGTGTTTATAGGGAAATTTATAACTTTTAATGCTTATATTAGAAAAAGAGAGATTGAATGCCATTGATATATGCTTCTCCTTTTAAAAGCTAGGCAAAGGTGAGCAAATTAAATTCAAATTAATAAAAGGAAAGCTTACTTCTTACTCTTAAAAAAAATAAGAGCAGAAATCAAACCAATGAAAAATGGATAAACAAGAGACAATTCAAACCATAACTTAATTGCTTTGAAAAGATCAATATAATTGATAGATTCCTTAACTAGAATGATCACAAAAAAATGAAAGAAAACAACAATCACCTATATCTAGGATGAAAGATGATATCACCACATATCCTTTATACATTGAAATGATAAGGGAATATTATGAACATTTATGTCAATACATTTGGCAACTTGACAAAATAGAAAAATTCCTTGAGGAATATAACTTTCTCAAATGCTGGGGATTGAATCACGTTTCCCACAAAAGACAAGTTCAGATTCCGTCCCTGGTGCTGTGGGAGTGAACCCATTTGTATATAGGACCTTTGAAGATGTTATTATTTAAGGTGTGGCTAAACTGAATGAGGGCGCACCTTAGTCTAATATGGCTGAAGTTCTTAAAGCAAAGGAAACTGCACACAAATGGAGATGTCACGGGGTGAGTCTGAAGCTGGAAATCCAGGGATCTTGGAGGAGAAAGGGGAAGATGTCACTGCATGCATTGCCATGTGCCAGAAAAGCCAGGGAACCCCAAAGATTGCTAGCCAGCCAGAAGATACCAATCCTTAAAGGAAACAAGCCTTCTAGCTTCTAAAACATTGGGCCAATTAATTCCTGTTGTTAAGTCAACCCATTGTATGCTACTTTTTTAGCAGCTGGGAAACTAAAACACCAAAACTGACAGATGATCAAATAAGAAATTTGTATATCCCTATAACTATGAAAGTAATTTATCAAAAACCTCCACATTACAAAAATGCCAGGCCTAGATGGTTTCATTTGTGAATTCTATCAAACATTTAATGCATAAATAGTACTAATCTTACACAAATTCATTCAAAAGATAAAGAAACGTCTGAAACTGTTTTATGAGTAGAGCAGAATCCATATGCCAAAACTTAACAGACATTGTAAGAAATGGAAAGTATAGATCAATATCTTTCATGAATATAGATACAGAAATTTTTAATATAACTTTATCAAATCCAATCCAGCAATGCATAAAAAGGATCATACATCATGACCAAGTAGTGTTTATTCTAGGAATGCAAGCTTGGTTTAAAATTTGAAAATCAATCGAATATTTGTCACATTACCAGAATGAAAGATAAAAACCATATGCTTGTTTCAAAGACATAGAAAAAGCATATGACAAAACTCAACACCATCCTCATAATAAAAACTAAGCAAATTAAAACCAGAAGGAACTACTTCACCTTAAAAAAAAGAGCATCTACCAAAAAAACACAGCTTGCCTCATACCTAATGATGAATACTTTTCACCGAAAATAAGGAACAAGATAAGGACGTCTACTCTTATTATTTCTATTCAGCATTGAACTGGAGATCTTAGCCAGTGCAATAAGCCAAGTAAAAGAAATGAGGCATAAGATAGTAATGGAAAAATTAAAACTGTTTTCATTCATGGACAATATGATCATGTATGTAAAAATTCTAAGATATCTTACAAAAAAGAGCAGCTGGAACTAATAAGTGAGTTTAGCAAAGTCAGAGGATACAAGGTCAATTTAAAAAATCAGCTTTCTCTATATATCAGTAGCAAACAGTTGGAAAATTAAATTTAAAAGACAATTCCATTTATAATAACGTAACAAAAATATAAAATATATAAGGGATAAATTTAATAGAATTTGTGTAAGACCTCCACATTGAAAACTATAAAACATCACTCAGAAAATTTAAAGAGAACTTTAGAGTGAAATGCCATGTTCATGGATTGGAACACTGATTATTGGTAAGGTTTCAAAAGGTTTCAGTTCTCTTCCAGTCGACCTATAGATTCAATGCAATGCTGATCCACAGATTTTTTTGGTAGAAATTAAATTGATTCTAAAATTTTTATGAAAACACAAAGGTCTTAGAATATCTAAGGCAATTTTGAAAAAGAACAAAGTTGGAGGAATTACATTCTCTGATTTCAGAACACACTATAAGTGTACAGCAATCTTTGCTGTAATGTTGCCATAAGGAGAGACATAAATTAAAAAAAACAGAACAGGGAGTCCGGAGACAGAACCACCTATAAAATCCATTGATTTCCACAAAGGTAATTCATTGGGAATTGGAAATTCTCTTCAACAAATGGTAAGGGAACAACTGCATGGCCATATGGAAAAGAAGAGTCACCTTGGCCCCATACCTCACACCACACGCACACACACACACACAATTGAAAATGGACCAGTTACCTAAATATAGAGGCTAAAATTAACTTCTAAAAGAATAGGTAGAAAATACCCTCACATCGTTGGGATAGGCTAAGATTTCTTTGGACATAAAAACTCACTAAATCATAAAAGAAAAAATTACAGATTGGATTTAATAAAATTAAAACCTCCTGCTCATCAAAAATAGTTAGTAAGATAGAAAGGCACATCACAGATTGGAACCAAATATTCAGAATACATATATCTTATGAAAAACTTTTGGCCAAAATATTTAAAGAAGTTTCACAACTCAATAAAAAGACAAAAACGCCGGTATTAAACAGCCACTGTGTTTGAATGGCACGTCACAAAATAATGTATGTGAATGGATGGTAAGCACGAGAATATGTGCCTGACACCTTTAGGTCGGTGAGATGCCACACCCACTAGCGTGGCCGGAACTTTGATGAATGACATCCCAGGTGTCGCAAGGATGAGCAGCTGGGATGCTCATACATTTTGCTGTATAGGGGCGCCAAGTGATGCAGTCGCCTAGAAGAAGTGCTTTGGAGTGTTTTATGAAGTCAAGCAACTACTTACTCCATCAGCCGGCCTTTCCACTCCGTGTGATTTACCCAGGAATCTGAGAATTATGAAAACATAGGCCCAAAAAAGACGTGGACGTGAGCATGGGCGTTCTTAGCGTTGTCCTTAATAGCTGAAAGTTGGAAACAGCCCAGTGACCATCAGCAATCTGTAACATAGCCGCACTTTGGAATACTACTCAGAAATAAAAAGAAACATGATACAAACACAAAATTGATGAATAGATGAATCTGAAAAAAGTAAAGTGCATATTACGTGATTCCAACACTACAGTTACAGAAAACACCCGTGGCGGCCAGGGATCAGGGGGTGGGTGTACTTACTGTAAAAGGGCTCAAAAGAATTTTTTCGGGTGACAGGAATGTTCTATATGTTGCTTGTGGTGGTTACATGATAATATGCTTTAAAATAAGCAAATCTTATTGACTATAATCCATATCTTAAATCTGTGGAATGAAAAAATTTCAAATACAAAAATTTTTTTAAAAGCTCACAATTCCAAGTGTTGGTAAGGTCATAGAACAACTGGAATTCTCACATATTGTTGGTTAAAGTGTGAATGGTACAAGCTTTCTGGGAAACAGAGTGGCAGTTTCTTTTAAATTTAAATATACATTTACCGTCTTTAGCCTTAGGTATTTATCCAAGAGAAATGGAAACGTACTTTCACCAAAAGACTTGTATCTGACTAAATAGCAGCTTCATTCTTAAGAGCCAGAAATAACCAAATGCTTATCAATAAGTGAATGGATAAACAAACTGCAGTGAAACAGCAATAAAAAGAGAATGAACCGTACAACATCATGGGTGAATCTCAAAATATTACGCTAAGTGAAAGGAGAGTATGTCCTACATGATTCATTTATGTGAATTTTTAGAACAAGCAAAACTGTAACGAATGAAATCACGTCAGTCATTGGCTAGGGGCAGGGAGAATTGACCATCAAGGGACACAAGGGAACTTTGGAGGGTGACGGAAATGTTCTGGATCTTGATTGCAGTGGTAATTACATGCATGCATATATTTGTCAAAATTCAACAACCTAAGCACCCAAAATGAGTGCATTTTACTTTATGTAAATTGCACCTCTATAAGCTGGGGAAAAAAAAAAGCCAACCAAGGCCTTCAGCTGACAGGAAGTTTTGCTGGGGTTATTAGACTTACTGCTAATTTAGATATTGTGATTTTAGATATTCCAATATGATTTTAGATGTTCTAGGTTAATAACTAAAAAGAATTAAAATATAAAAAGCTTTCTTAAAATAAAAAAGGCTGAAGTTGGAAGGTGGAGTCACATTCATTAGGACTTTTACTCCCATTTTAACATGAATTTTGTGCCTTCTCAGGGATTCTCTTTAACTTGGTTAACAATCATTGTGGGACAGGGAGCATTGCATTTTTATCCTTCTTTCTGCAAAGGAAAGGTTGTCTTTCTGCTTTCTGGAAATATGACCAGGGGCTTGTTTTTTCACCGAGGGCCTCTAAATCCCTTGTTTATAGGTCTATGTCTATTGCACATCCAAGAAATTTGAGACATGGAGATAATTTCCATGGAGGGAAAAATCTCTGTTATTTCAATTAACTAGTGATAGTCATTTTGAAATTAATTTTTCTTTAACTACATCATTGATCCATTCACCGGCTTTGGTGGGGTGGTGATCCAGGGAAGGGGACAGATACCATGGAGCGCCTGTATTTAACCCTTACAGCAGGCCTCTCCGGCAGTTCCCATCTCCGTTTTCTACCTGTTGCAGAGGCTCAGCTCGGGGAAGTCACATGGCTTTTAGGTTGCAGAGAGAGAATTCAAACCTGGAGACTTCCTGACCTCCAAACCCAAGATCTTTCCACTGCATCTTACTACAGAGAGCAGATTGTGGCACAGAGGTGGCCAAAGAACAGCCCTGTGCTTATGAGATCTGAAACGGCCAGTTGCCTGCATTTGCCCAGGGCCATGCTCCCACAGCAGGGGAACGGCTGAGGCCCGTGCCAAGGGAACTGGCCGCTCGGCATCGCCATCCAGCAAGCAGCCAGCTGGACCGCTCTGTGAAGTTCCCAAGAGTCTAGACTGAGCTCTCCTCCCTGTCCCCAACCCCAGATTTTGGTGAATATGTGCCTCCAAACCTCGCGGCCCACCTGGAAGATCCTGCAATCTTCTTGTGAAAAGACCAACAAAAAGTTCTCAGGGTTTCGAGGGCTTGTATTACCCCTTCCGCTACCAAGCACATTTTACACTGGATTGAATTTCTTCTCTGTATGCAGGAACTCAGCCCTGTGCACAAAAATACCACCAGAGTCAGGAATATTAAGAGCAAAGTTTTCTTTAATTTTTCTCCCGCTGCCCCAGTATTGGTAACAGGCAGCAAAAGCCAGGCAGGTGTGTAATTCTGCACGCATCACCCGGTTCTCTGGGCTCCCGATTGGGCAGGGTGTGCTAGGCTGGGTGGTGCCCGTGTTGCTGAGGCAGAAGAAATGCTTTTGTGTGTGTCTGGAGGCTGGGGGAAGGTTCATGGCCAGGTCACTGCGCCAGCATTCTTCCCCCATCCACAGCAGCAGCGGTGGGCCCCAACCTGAGAAGCCGAGGCAGGCGGGGCGTGGGTCTCGGGAGGCAGAGCTGCAGCTGCTGTGTTTGGTTTCCCTTTGGTCCTGGGGATTTAGATAAAAGGGCTGCTTTTATTGATTGGGGAGATTGGGGGAGGGAGGTTTCTAAAAGTCAGCCTTTGCCTTTGTTTTTCTAAGCAAACATTTATTGAGCATTTACTGTGTGCCAGGCACCGTGCTAAATGCTTTTCATGCATTATCAGGTTTAATCCTCATGACAGCTCTGCTGTTATAGTCTCCATTAGACCGTGGAGACGGAGGTTCAGAAAGGTTAAGTGATCTGCCCAAGGTCACACAGCTTTTAAGTGGTGAAAAGCATGGGCCCTGGAGCCCTCTCTGACCTGGACCACTGTGATATCCCCCTCCCTGCTTCCTTCTTGTCTAATCCATCCTCTGCTCTGCCACCAGAGTTTTCTTTCTATAACTCAGCCTTGCACTGGAATCTTTTTATTTCCAAGTGTTCAGAGTTCACACTCCTTAGCTCAGCCTCTAAGACCTCCTTGATCTGAGCCCAGCCTCTCCTCCCTGCAGTAGTCCTACCACCGTATCCTTTCCAGCCACTGGGCCTTCCTCTCTCTTATCTTCCCCTAGAATGCCTGAGCCCCAGGCTCCTGCTTGTTTCTCAAAACAGAACTCGGAAGCTCCTCCTGAAGGGAGCCAACCCGAGGCTGCAGCTGGCTGCACATGTTTTTGTACCCCAGCTGCCAATTGCAGCTCATCTGCCAGCAACTTCTGGCACTGGCATGCTCAGCCTTGGTCAGAGGAGGGCGCCAGAGGGCAGGGATGTATCTTGTCCGTCTTTCCATTCTGATTCCTACATAGGAGCTGGCATGTAGTAGGTGTTCTACTAATGCTTATTGTACTGGCTTGCATGGAAACATCTACCTGTTTGCCCCCTTTGTCCTTAGTGCCCAAGGCACCACATGGCTGGGTCCTCCCTCACATCATGCCAATCTCAGGACTGTTCCAAACCCCTCTCCCAGGGAGGGCTGGGCTCAGTGGCCATTCCCTGCCTGTAAATGAAGTCGGAGGAAGAAATTGGCCAGTGATTTGAGAGTAAGGCATTGCTTTCTGGCCAAGTGGGCAAACATCTTCCAGGGCAGGCAGGCTGGCAGACTGAGGAGGGTTGGGAAAGAAGAGGAGCTGAGGGGCCACAATCCAGAAGGTGGAGGGGGCCCAGTTCTGGGCTGAGGGTATGGCTGGCTCTGAACAGACGTGGGAGATGCTCAGGCTAAGATTCTAGGATGGTAGGGGAGGGACATTAGCCCCACAAAGGTACACCGTGAAAGGGCAGGTGAGGGGACTACTGGGGAGTGCAGGTGTTACCTGGCCAACAGGAAATGAGAAGAGCAGGGATTATCCAATTTGAGAAAGAAAGGTGCTGGATACCATTTGCTGAAATGAATTAGGATCCCAGCTGAGTGTTCAAGTTGCAAAAAATCTCAGAGGTATTACTGGGGGATCAGTGGTAGGCACTTTAGTTAATGAGCTGATAACACTTCCATGGGAACCCTTTGATTGAGTCCTAAAGGGAAATGACATCTGTGTCATTTTCTTGATGAGATCTCTCTGGGCCTCAGTTTCCTCATCTGTGGCGTAAGGCCCTGGACACAGCCGCCTCCTCTCAGGCAGGTCGCAGCATCCAGCAGGTGGTGGTGTCCCCAGTAGACCCTCCCAGCCCCATGCTGCAGGCAGCAAAGAAGGGGTGCCCACACTCATGGCGTGCTTGCATCCTTAGCATCACCTTCATTTGCTGGCCAGGCTAGGACAGGGTTAAACACGCCTACACAAGGGTTACATTACACTACAGGTAACAGCAGTTCTGAGCTTGGAGAGTTCTGGGTAAGGACTTCCCTCACTTGGGTCTGCACAAGGTAACCTACCTTTAGCGCTTAGATGGGTCCATGTAAATTATAACAGCCCTGTGGGGTGCCAAGGGGAAGGTTGGTCTTCTCACCTTTAGAATGGACTGATGTGGCTTGGACAAGGCAGGTGACTGTCCCAGGTTCATGCTGGATGGAAGACGAAGTCAGGCTCGGCTGACTCCTGTGCTCCTGCCTTGGCAACGGGCAGTGTCACCTGCGGGAATGGCTGCGGCTGGCCCGCCATCCTCACTCCTGCCCGCCCCCAGAGCAGCAGGGCCGCAGGAGGTGCTGACGTGCTCACAGCCATGCTCTGGGTGGGGAGCAGCAGATCATGGCTGGGATGGACCTTCCATTCTTTTTTTTTTGCATGGACAGGCACTGGGAATTGAACCAGGGTCTCCGGCGTGGCAGGTGAGAACTCTGCCTGCTGAGCCACTGTGCCCCTCCGTGTTCCTCTATTTTTTAAAAAAATCAAAATATCATAGTGATGTCATTGATTTAAAAAGTCATCATTCATTTAAAAAAACATAAAGTTTAACATCATTCTTTTTTCTAACGCATTGAAGGAAACCCTTATTTTCTGTTTTGTACTTTTTAAACTGTGATAAAATGCACATAACATAAAATTGACCCTCTTAACCATTTTAAAGTACAATTCAGGGCATCTCATGCTTTCGCCACGCTGGCCCTGCAGCCCTGGAGATGACAGCCCACGCGGGAGCCTGGCCACCCTGCCGTCCTTTGGGCACAAGCTCTCTCTGCAAGGCCCCTGGTGGGGACAGCTCATGCCTCAGTTCCCCAGTTTTGCTGTTTGCGGAGCGGGCGGCTGACAGCCTCTACGGGTAGGTGCCGAGATGGGGCAGGGAGCTGGTGGGGGCTCAGGCTCGGCGTCCGAGGCCCTGGAGATGCCTCCCGCTGCTCCTCCTTCCTCCCCGGGCTGTTGCTCAGCCTCAAGGCCTCTCCTGTGCCATGGGACTGGCCTAACAGCCGCTGGCAGTGCGCTGCCTGCAAGCCCGAGTCGGGGACCTGGGTCAATGAAAGCAGCAGTGAGTGGGGGGGGACGGGGACCTGGGGTTGGCCTGTGGGGTCCCCCTCAGGGCCTGTACATGCAGGCCCTACCTGCCCTCTCCCTCCAGCAGGCTGGGGGCGCCGCTCCCCCGACCCCGCGGGGCAGGTTCCTCACACGGCGGGCGCGCGCCTGCCCAGAGCCCCTTCTGCACAGGAGACACATCCAGACCGCGTTAAGGCCTCGGTGTCCATTGTTCAGTCAATCAGGCTAATCTGCCTGCCCTCAATAAGGGAAGGGATCGGGTTTCAGGGAGATTTTCCCTGGATTACTTCTAGTAGCCACTCAGTCTAGACGGGCCTCTCGGTTTCAGGGGCGCAGACAAAGGCAAGGATCGGGAATGCCTGGCCACGAGGCGGCCCTGGCCCACGCTGGATGCCTCCTCTCCCCTCCCCTGCCGCTCCCTCCACTCTTCCTGGGGGGCCGGGGCATGGAGGAAATCAGCCCACTGACCAGGGTGGGGGGCCCTTGTCAATCCCAGTGAGGTCCTGTGCCCCTCTGGAGCGCCTGGGCGTGGGTGGCGGGGACGCATCTACAGGGCCAGGCTCACCGAGGGCACAGCGCGGGCTCTGTCCTGCCACCGGCTCCTGAGACAGCCGCTCCAGGGCCTGTTTCAAAGATGAGGATGCTGAGGCACAGGAGGGCCTCATCCACTCCTGGAGAGGGTAGACGGGGACCTGGGTTGGCCTGGGAACGGGGGACCAGAGTTGGTTGGTGAGAGAAGGGCTGTCCCAGTGCTGAGTATACCTGTGCAGAGCTCAGCATCGGTCCCTCTGTCCCGGCTGTAGGGTCCCCCAGAATGTTTCTGATTCACTGCCCTTCAGCATACCTTCCTGATGTGAGCTACCTAGGAAGTACTGGAGGCTGGAGGCATGACCTGCTTACTCCACAGCGCTGAGTCCCAGGCCTGGCCTGGTTTTTTGACTTTCTTGCTCTGGGCAAGTCACTTTGGGTCATCGGTTTGCTCATCTGTAGAATGGGCATTGTGACTACCCTGCTGGCAGTAGGCGCGGTGTGACTCACCCGAGAGAGCCTGCATGAGGTGGCTTTCATAAGCTGCAAGCACAGTGTCAATGTTAGTTACCCCCTTCCTAGCGTGCCAGGTGCCACGGAGGTGGCAATGAATGAATGAATGAATGTGTTGACAGGTCTGAACAGCCTACCTCCTAAAAGAGGATGGGTGAGTCTTGTCTGCTCCCTTTTTCTGCCTCCCTAGCTCCTTGTGCCCTAGGAATGTGGGAACCAGCCCTAGATGCCTAATGCTCTCGGCAGTCTCACCCCAAGCCGCAGGGAATGGGGAGCTGCAGGGGGAGCGCCTGAACGCTGGACAGCAGAAAGCCCTGCCCTCACTGGCATGGTGGGGATGTGCAGGTCCCCCCTCTCCTCCTCAGGGATCCCTGACTGCAGGGGTGGGTGTGGGAGAGGCTTAAATACAGAGCCTACTGTTCTTGGGCTTTTGGGACAAAACATCCTTTTGGGGGCTGAAATGTAAACTTAGTCATATGCCTGTGGGAGAGGAAGGGGACGCCAGGAGACAGACAGCCCAGCTCTTCATTTTCTGACTCATCTCCCTTGAACTTGAAACAGGGTCTGGTGCACTTTCTCATATCACTTTGTTGTTCTCTCCATCTTTCCCCTATATCCTCCAACAAAGTTAAAGACTTTGCTCAAGAGATGGATTTGGGCATCATTCATTTAATCCATTAGCTTTCCCTAGAGCAGCAAAACAAAAAAAAAAAGAAAAAAGAAAACAAAATAGAAAGTAATACTAACTAGAAATCCTACAAGTCCAATAAGACCTTGAGGCATTGCTCTTCTGCAAAAACAATTTCTTCCTCCAAACTTTCTTCATTTTGAGGGCCTCAAATGAGACATTGGCCTTGTACGTGAACCTTGGAGGGTAGAGGCTTTACAGAGACAGCAATGGGTAGCTACGATGGTTCCTCACTCCCCTTGCCCTGTAGTATGCAGTTACCTATATACTACAGCCTGCACTGTGCTCTTCAGGCCAGTGATCAAGGAAGCATAGGGAAGTGGTCCCTATGGCAAGAGATGCTGAGGTGAGACCTAAATTGCTCATGGAGTTTTGAGTCTCAATGACTTGAGTTTGAGGCCTGGATCCACCATCTATCAGCTGTGTGACTTAGGCAAGTCAGTTAACCTCTCTGAGGCAATACTTCCTCATGCATGAAATGGGACTTAACCCCAAGGCCATGGTGAGGATGTGTCTAGTGGCAGACATGAAAGGGTCATGTAAGGTGGAGGGCAGTCCTTTGGAAGGTTTGTCCTCGGGGGCATGAGATGGGAACTGTTGGCAAGGCTGTGAATCCACTGGCAGGGAATTTGTGGGGGGATCTGGGGCTGTTTGACTTGCCCATGGAAATTGACCTTTGGTGTTTCCACTCATTTCCACTCTACAAATGCATTAAAAATGCCAATGGGTCAGAATGAATGCCAGTTTAACCTAAGCATGTCTTTCTCTCTGTAATGAAGTCTTGGATCCCCACCAAATTGACAAGATGAGCAGAATTATAATGAAATCAGCCTGGGTTCATGGATGACAATTCTCCCCAAATTTATTTATAGATTCAACATAATCCCTCTCAAAATGCCAGCAGGATTTTTTTTTTTAAGAAATTGACAGACTGATCCTAAAACTTGGAAATGCAAAGATTCCAGAATAACAAAAATAACTTTGTAAAAGAACAAAGTTGGAAGACTTATATTACCTGATTCCAATGCTTATCATAAAGCCCCAGTAATCAAGACACTATAGCATTGACATGAAGACAGGCATGCAGATGGGCGGAGTAGAATTGAGAGTCCAGAAATAAACCTTTGCATTCGATATTTGACAAAGGTACCAAGCAATTCAGTGGTGGAAAGGATAGTCTCTTTAAAAAAATGTTACTGGGATAGTTGAAGATTCTCTTGCAAAAGGATGAATTTGGACCCTTGTTTCACACCATGCCCAAAAATTGACTTGGAATGGATAAAGACCTTAAAATGTGAAAAGCTGAAGCCGTAAAATTTCTAGAAGAAAACAAAAGAAAATCTCCATGACCTTGTGTTTGGCAAAGATATTTTAGGTATAAAATAAGAACCATGATTTATAAAAAAAACCAAAATTGATACATTTGCCTTCTTCAAAACTAAAAATATTTGCTCTTCAAAGGTACCATTATAGAAAATACAAAGACATGCCACTGGCTGAAAGAAAAGAAAATTACAAATCATATATCTGATAAACAATTCTTACAACTCAATAAGAAGACAACCCCCAAATTAAAAATGTGGAAAAGCTTTAAATAGACATTTCACCAAAGAAGTTACATGAATAGCTAAAAGAACTTGAAATGATATTCAACATCATTACTCATTAAGGTAATTCAAGTTAAAACCGCAGTGAAATACTACTACATCCCCACAAGAATGGCTACCATAAAAAACACAATGCCACATGTTGGTGAGGATAGAGAAACTAGAATCCTCATACTTCTCTGCTACAGCCAGTTACTTTTGAAAACATTTTGATAGTGCAATGTTTGGGGCGCACAGACCACCATAACACCTTCACTCTGCCACAGCTGTGAACTTAGGAAACAGTCCACAAGATTACTCTCACTTCTTACACCAGCTGCAAGTTTGGGGGTTCCAAAGACCACCCTCAGATTTGATCATTCACTAAAAGGACTAGAATGTAATATAACCCATTATATTCCCAGTTATAGATCACTACAGAGAAAGGATACAGATTGAAATGAGCCAAGCGAAGGGACCCATGGAGTGGAGTGCAAGAAGGTTTCAGACCTAGAGCTTCCAGTTGTCCTCTCCTGTGGAGTTGTTAACAGTGTTGCTTTGCCATCCTCTATGTGTAGCAACAAGGAGTATTTCCAACCAGGGAAGCTCACCCAAACCTTGGTGTCCAGAGGTTTTATTGGGGGTCAATCACATACATGGTTGACTGCTCACATGGCTGACCTTTGGTTACTAGCTGCTCCAGAAGTGAAGCAGAAATTGTATGGCCCAAAGCTCCCATCATAAACCACATTGTTAGACTGGCCAGTATGGCCCAAGGACCGCAGGTAAACAAAGGCACTCTTCCTAGAGATTGCCTCTCAGGAATGACACAAATGCCACACCTCTCTTTGGGTAAGGTTAAATTTTTACTACATGGGTAGTTTTTTAAAAAGTAACAGAAACAATGTTTATGTAATGATTCTATTCCTAGCTACCTACCTGTGGTAGTTTCCTATTGCTTTAGTAATCAATTCTTACAAACTTAATGGTTCAAAACAATGCAAA
The DNA here is from genome assembly GCA_004026745.1 of Myrmecophaga tridactyla. NCBI lineage: Eukaryota > Metazoa > Chordata > Mammalia > Pilosa > Myrmecophagidae > Myrmecophaga > Myrmecophaga tridactyla. The sequence goes on along the minus strand of PVIY010041054.1, from coordinate 6,934 downwards.
TTTATCCTCTTTCAGTTCTGGGGGTTTGAAGTCCATCGGGGGTGTCACTGGGCTAAATCAAAGTGTCGGAAAGGCTGACTTTTCTTTCTGTGGTTCTAGGGGAGAACCTATTTCCTTGCCTTCCCCAGTTTCTAAAGGCTGCCTCCTTCTTTCATCTTCAAAGCCAACAACAGTGAGTGTTTATCGCATCACTCTGACTTCCTCTACCACTTTTAAGGAATCCTGTGATTATGTTGGACCTACCTAAATAACCCAGAATAATCTCCTATTTTCAGATGGATTGATTAACAATCTTAATTCTATTAGCAGCCTTCATTCTCTTTCGTCATGTAATGTAACATATTTACAGGTGCTGGGTATCGGGACGTGGACCTCGTTGGGGGCCACTATTCTGCCTTGCACATCAGTCACGATAAATGGAGGTTTGTGTCTATGTGAATGCTCGTAACATCATTATACAGAATGGCCAACAATTGACAAAAGTCCAAATACCCATCAGTTGGGTGATAGATAAACAAAATGTGGTGTGGATAAATGTGTGCTGGATAAACAAAATTTGTTTAAAATGGAATACTACATAACAATTCAAAGGAAGGAACTACTGATACATGCTACCACATAGATGAACTTGAAACCATTATTCTAAGTAAAAGAAACCAGATGCAAAAACCACATTCTGTGATTCCCTTTATATGATATTTCCATAAGGCTAAATCTTCAAAGGCAAAAAAGTAGATCAGTGGTTGCCTCCGGGTGGGTTATGGCGATTGACTACAAATATGCGGTGGAGAATTTGTTAGATTTATTCTAAAACTAAATTGTGGTGATGCTTACACAATTCTGTATTTACTAAAAAATCATTGAATTGTATACTTAAAGTGGGTTAATTTGATGGTAGGTAAGTTATATATCACCGAAATTGTTAAGACAAAAAAAGAGTACTTAGGCCTGCCCAAACAGAGACTGTGGCTGGCAAGGGGTGAAGGGCTTGTGAATGATGCGGCAGCCCCTTGGATTTGGGAATTGGTTCCTTGCAGGGAGATGGAGCAATTAGTGAATATATTGAGGATAATGGAGGCTTGTTTTTTCACAGTTGTAGAAGAGAGTTGCAGATAAGGAAAGGGAAAAAGCTAGAATGAACCCAGTGTTGTACTGGAATTGTAGATATCAGTGTGAACACATAATTTTCAATATAGGTAGACACAGAAATACATATAGATGTAAATGTGTGAGATACACACACACACACACACACACGTTTCTGAGCTCTGTCCACTGGGAGGCACCTACGTAGCAAATAGCACAACTAGTTGCTTGGATCATGATTTCTAATATCATTTTCCACTAAAAGGGACTAGAACTCCTTGGAGAAAAGACTATTTCTAGGATTGAGGAAGGAAGATGACAGGATGAGCCAGAAAAGTCTTCTGTGAGAAAGTAAGGAAGTACCCGAAGAAGGATGTGGTCATGTCTGAAAAACATGGAAACTGGCTTGAAGGGATCCTGACTGGCAAAATCTAGAACACCTGAGCATCAAAATATATAGTGATAGTAATGAGTTAACACCCCTTAAATAAATAAGGAATCCATGAGCCACGCTGAAGAAGGGAAATCTCATTACAGTGGAATACCCGCTAATAAATGCAGAAGGAACGATGGGGTTAGGAATCTGCGCTTGACGGTCACCATCATCATTTGGGCAGAACCCATCACTGGATACTAAACTTGGATAGTGGACAAAACTTGGATAAGGATCGGGATATTTAGATAGTCTCGAATATTTCCCCACAAAAATATTTAACTATTAGAAGGGGAAAGAGTAACTTTGCATGAAGAAGCCTGGAAGACAACCCCTGAATCAAGTGATGGATCAAACCCACATCAGACGCTGAGAGAATGCACCAGGAACTAGCAGCGCTGCCGCAGTAGTTCTGCCGAAGAGATGCACCTTGGGTCCGATCACAAAGAAGCATTCAACACAGCCAAATTGTGGGAATTCCACAAAATAACTAGTCTGTAATCTTCAACAGTGTCAAGGTCGTGATGGAGGCCAAGTTAGGGTTGAAGAAGCCTTCCAAGCTGAGGCGGCCAAAGAGCCATGACAACTAGATGCAACGTGTGACTCTGGATTGGATTCCTCTCCTGTGAAGGACATTGTTGGGATGGTTGGCAGATGTGACTGGGGGTGCTGGGCAAGGAGTCCATGGGAGTTCTTTGTACAGGTCTTGCAACTTTTCTCTAAAATATGCTTCAAAATATTTTTTTTAAATATATTTGAGAGCTATGGGGTGGCCAGGCCTTGTTCTGTGCTCTAATGCAGAACTGAGATTAGATGGTACTGTTTCTCCCTGTACTGAAGGGTCCCAGGCTACTTTGCGTTTTTTTAAGCCTCCTCGTCTGCGTTTACAGCTCTGTGTTTTTTCTGTCTCTCTCTGTGTTTGCTCTCAGGGTCGCAGCCATCACTCTTGCTGTCATCATTGTCCCACCTACAGGTGGTCCTGCCTCCTCTTCTAATTCCCTGCTCCTGGGATTCCCCGTCTGCCGCAGGTTAGGATCCCATGTGGACAAGCCTGTTTGGGTCAGCGTCCCTGGCTCTGCGGGAGCTGTTCTGTGAAGAAAGTGTATGAAGCTTTCGTGCATGGTAGTTGTGACATCTCTTCTGGCTACTCAAAGATCCTGTGGCTATTTCCTGGCTCCTGACAACATTCCAAAGAGGTAAGATTGCCTGGGAGTTGGATTTCCAAAGTTGAATTTCCTAAGCTGTGACCACATTTGGTTTGGGAGGATGTCCAGTTTCTTTTCTTCTGCTTTATATCTGACAGGTTAATGTGCAAGTGAGCACACTCTGGCCAACCCTGGGGCCCAGGGGTTGCCAAATATTAACAGATTGGCCAAGCCCATCCACAGAGTGAATGGTTCGTAGGCAGCTGCCTGTGAGATTTTCCGGTTACATCTGGGGTAGCAGCAGCCAGATAATTCTTACTAAAAATAAGCAAATCCTTGAGTGTTAATAGGCCCAACAATTGTTTTGGTCACACCTCCAGACCTACATTCTTTTGCTCAGAGACAAAAACTGTTTCTTCACATGCCAGTCCACAAAACCTCTTCACTTGCATGTGGGCTGGGCCATTGTAAAATCTACGGCTGTTGCTATCCCTGTCTGGGAAGAGGGTGTTTATGGGGGCAGATCCCCAAGACAGGTCATCTGTGGAGACTGCGTTGCCAGCAACATCTCTGGGTTTGCAGGGCATGGGACAGGACAGGTGGTCCTGGGCTTTGGGAAGCTACCCGAGGAAATTAGGTCTGCCATCCACAAATAGACGTTCATCATCCTGGAGCTGGAAATCTAGCTTCTGGAACTCACTTTTATGTTCTGTTTGTGTTGGCCACTCTCCCCAGAACAACCTTGGCCAGCCTGGGAATAAAAGCGAAATTATGCGGTATCCACTTTGACAGGGTGATGCCAAGAGGGATGAGTTGGCCTGTCAGGGACTTTTCTGATAGTGGCAAGCGTGCTCCTTCCTGACAGGGGCTGGTTTTGATTTGGGTTGAGTGTTCTCCTGGGAGTGGTAGTTGGGGGTCTGCAGTGCCAGCAGAGACCCCCGGAGCCTGTCTGTATCATGGGTCCAGCTCATGGGAGCTGTGGAGGGTCTGCTGTGTGGCCGCCCATCAGGGCCTTTCGGGGGCTCTCCTTGCCCTGGTCTTAGACCCTGTCACGTGGTCTAAGGAGCACCTGGTCTTGGTGTGCCCACCAGCACGAGGCCCAGGGGCATTCACCACGGCTTTCTGTACCAGAAATGTAAATTTGGAGGCGGGTGCTCTGGCCTAAAGCCTCAGATCTGCCACGAGAATAAGACAACATCCTTCCTCCTTTTGAACCCCGTGGCCTCATCTGTGTCATTGGGAGGCCAGAGCAGAGGCGCTTCCAGGTTCCCCCAGATGACATACTACCCACAAGGCCACTTGCCCGGCAGGGCCCCTCAGTAAAGGGTGTGGGTACCTGTCCCCATATGGAGTCCCCTGGACAGGGAGCTCGCACAGGCGGTGCGTCGCATCCTTCCTGCAAAGATCTGCTCTTTATCTTTGGAATTGTCCAGCATCGATGCAGTGTGCCTAAGTGTGAATTTATTTTATTTATCCTACTTGGGACTCATTGGACTTCCTAAAGCTGATGATTAGCATCTTTTACCAATTCTGGAAAAGTGTCTGCTGTTATCTCTTTAATATTCACTCTCCTCCATTCTATTGTCCTCAGGAAATCTGATGAGATACATAATAAATAATCCTGCTCACTCTATCCCTCATTAAATTGGGGGAGGTGGGAACTTACGATGAAAGCATTTGTTTTTTGCTCCCAGGTTTATGGGTTGGCTCCAATGCCTCTTCTCCATGCTAAGGGTTGGGTTCAGGTCTGATCCACATGGGCTCTCATTACAGGACTCAGGCTGGAGGGGCTGCAATCACTTGGGTGATTGCAAACCACAGGAGTACATTTAAGCTGTGCACACATCACATCCCTGCACATTCCATTGGCTAAAGCGAGCCACGTGGCTAAGCCCAAAATCAGTGGGAGGGATGTGTACTTACCCTGGAGGGGTTGGGGGAAGGTGATAATTTGCTGAAAAAAAATTACAGTCTGCCACAGTCTCTCCTGTTGGTCACAGATATCACCTCCTTCCCTCAAGCGTGAAATACTTCCTCCCACCACAAGACAGCGTGCAGTCCAGCTTGGTTGAATCTATATCACTTCCAGTTGATGCAGAAGCCTATCAACTAGAGCAATGATCATTCCCATTTGGAAAAGGGAAGAGTGGGGGCACACGACCATCAGCCAGTGGCCCCTACATTCTGGGCCCCTCTGGGAAAATGCTCTCAGATCTTCCTACGCAGAGGCCAGGGAATGCTGCTTGGTTAGGCCCTAGTTTTTCTCCCTGGGAGCAGCATCTAGTTCCATTGTCCCCCAAGGCTCTTGGCTTTACCCTCTGGGAATGCCTTCCTTTTCTGTCATCTCCCTTGCCTGCTTCTGAAGAAAGCATTAGAACATATGCCATCCTTAGAGTAGCCTATAATGTCCTCAGCTTGCTTCCTGCCTTTAGAAAGTTAGGGATTCAAGGGCCTTTTTCTCTGTCTCAATCTCTTTTAATCCAACTTGGCTATGCAATACAGCTCTCTAAATCATTTTAAAAAATGTATTCAATGTTACTGCGTTTAATGTTTTATTAAACATTTTTAAAAGAGTTTTTTAGTTTCGATTCCATGTGCCAAAAGCCAGGTTCACAATTCCTTAGAAGCGTGAGTCATATCACACGCTCACGCTTTCTCTCTCCTGCCCTCCCTGTCTCTCACTACCTGCCCCCCATCTCTGTCACTAGACAATATAGATGCAGTTGACATCATTACTCACAGATTATGTATCTGCAAATTCTTCTACCCCCTGGAATTTATTTGTAGCCCCTGAGTCAACCTGTGCAGCACCTTCATGGTCAGTTGTAGCCACGTACAGAGCAGCAAAACATTCGAGTTGCCCAGCTCGCTTTCCCAGTGAGATTGAACAAGGTGGTCCTCTGCCTTCTCGTTTCAGCTCCCATACTGGAAGCAAGTGGTACCTTTTAGTGCCATGGTTTTCACATTTTGGGGGCTTTGGTTGGTGATTTCACTGTTTTAAATGTCCCAAAGAGCGGCACTGAAGTGTACTGTCTAGTGTTGCTAAGCACAAGAAGGCTGTGATACGCCTTAAGGAGAAAAAACGTGTGTTAGATAAACTTTGTTCAGCCCTGAGTTATAGTGCTGTTGGCTGTGAGTTTGCTGTTAATGGATCAATGATACATATTAAATAAGGTGTCTTTAAGCAAAAACACACACAAAGCAGGTTTTATATTGATCAGTTTGTTGTGACCAGAGAGTCTCAGAAACCTGGCCCTGTGTTTCCCGTGGGAGCAGTAATTCAGTTTGCAGTGATGTTTTGAAACATAACTGCACAAATAACAAGAATCAACTATATTTTATCAGGCTTCCATGGGAGCGTTTTGGCCAGTTAAAGCCATCTACCAGTCCCTGTCTTAATCCAGTCGGAGGTTTAGCAAATGTTGTGTAATGGGCACATCTGTGATTTGATCTTTGTTCTGAGACAATGTCTTAATGGCTGTGCCTTTGATTTGATCTTTGGCCTTAATGGCCAGACCCTTAATTTGGTGAAGAAACAGTTCCATTTCCCAACTCTGCAAATCCAGGCACTTCTGGACTCTCTCAATCCTGTTTGCAAACTGGCCAGTTTTTTTCTAAGCTCATTTCTTTCTCGTAGCATCGTATGATTCTTTACCTATAATTGTGTTAGGTGTATTTTCTGCCTTCAGCGTTATCACAGGTGATAGTTTTATCACCATAGGTTTTTCCACCTGCCTTTAAGTTTCCTTACCACCTGCTGCCTAATCCCAAAGCCACTGCCACATGTTTTAGGTTTTATAATGACAGCATCCCATTTCTAGGTACCAGTTTTTATATTCGTCCGTTCTTGTAGTAATAATACTTCCTAATATTCCACTGGCTTACAATAAATCATTTTTTAACAAGCTTCTTGTTCAGGGTCTGTGGATCCACTGTTCTCCTCCAGGCTGTGCGTCGGGGTCATATCTGCTCCATTCACCTTGCATTCTGGGCCCCAGGCTAAAGGGGCATCAGCTACCCAGGCCATGCTCTCTCCACGGCAGGTCACAGGAGGCAAGTACTAACCTCATGCTCTTAGAATTTCCTTCATTTTCCCCACCTTGCTATCTCTGTGCCAATTTCTGAGTTGTTTCTTTAGATCTTTTTCAGTTACTTTTCACTTCAACTGTATTTAGCTGTTCATTAAGCTTCTGATTTCGTTTCTAGAAATTCTATTTGGGTCCTTTTCAAATATGCTTAATTAGTTTTGAACTTTTCTTTTTCCATTCTG